>JAQZBX010003622.1:0-64435 GCA_029593785.1 Cabassous unicinctus | reverse complement strand
GGCAACATGGTTTTTATAGATCCCATGCTAGGCTGTTCGCTCTCTCAGTTAGCCATTACGTAATTATTTTCTTATAAAATCCTCTTAAACTGCATTGTTGGGAATTGAGCAGAACGGCCTGGTTGAGATGTGACCACTCCAAGTGTGCCTGGACCTGTGACACTCGCTTCCCATAGCCTGCTGCCAGCCGAAAGCCAGAGTCCTTTGGAGAGTGAGGCTTTGAAGTCACCTTACCTCCCAAGTGGGCTCTTCTCTCCATCAGAACGTTTGCAGAGCCAGGGCTTTTTCTAGACCTAGGCCCCTAGGCCCGAGAGCACCTCTGCCCTCAGGGTTGACACAGTCTGACAAACATGTGGTTCAAGGAGAAGAGAAACGAATGAACATTTATTGTGTGCAGGTGCTTTTTGTCCACTGTCTCATGGACTCCTCAAAACACCCTCTGGGGTTGGTGCTATTCTCTCGAGTCGAGGTTCAGAAGGGTGTCTGTGTGAACGCGAAGCCCGCTGGGGTGGCTGTGGGGGCCCCTGGGGGCCCGCCAGGGATCATTTTACATTTCACCTCTCCAGCTGGCCCAATCTTTCCAACTCGCAGAGCTGGGTGCAGCTTTTTGGCAGTCCTTCCCGTTATTCCTTCCCAGGAAAAGGATGGACGGACAAGAAGGCTTTCTCCGCGAGGACAGAGAAAACACTCAAATATTTTCAGGCAACAAGATTTCTAACTGGGTTCTGAGTTCTGTGTGAATTAGCAGGGTGAGTTCAGTGGCCACGGCTGGCTCGGGGGGCGATCTCTGGGGAGAGCTGTTGACACTTTATGATCCCTGCAGGAGGGGGCCTGGCGTGGTGACTTCCCTGCCACCTGAAAGCCCAAAGCTGGAACTGGAACCTCAACCGAAGGACAGTGCTTGCACCCAGCTTTGCTCCTGCCTAGCTGTGGGACCGTGGTCCCTGCTCCTAACTGCCCCCTGCTTCAGTTTCCTCATCAGCCAGGTGGAGAGAACAGCATCTAGCCTTCCAGCGGCAGCATGAAGAGTCATCAATGTGTGTGAGGCTGTTTGCAATCGACTGTGTCTGGCCTGGGGAGGTAATAAATATTAGTAAATGTTCTGATCAATAGAGATCCTACTTAAAAGCAGGTTGAGGAAAGCAAGTTCTCTTCCGAACCTACTAAGCACTGAGTAAGTGGCTGCTGAGTGCATAAATGCACAGGAGAGTGAATGCAGGGGCAAACTCCACTCTTGAGGCTTTCTCCCCAAACCCTCTTATCCCTACAGTGCTCCAATTGCTAAATTCATTGAAAAAAGCACCAGGTGCCTTTCAAGGGGAGGTGATGTCTAACATTTCTCACACTTGCAATTTGTAAAAACTAATAGCAAGCATTCATTCATTCATTAGCCCTTGAACGTGGGAAGCAGGGAAGGTAAATAGCATTGACACCACATTATCTAGAACAGGTCTAACGCTGCTCCATGTCTATAGCTCTGTCTTTTCCATGTCTCTACCGTACCTATTTCCATATCTAGAGCAAGTCTATTCATACCCATTTCTATACCTCCATTTGACCTACAGACCTTTATCTGTATCTGTGCCTTTGTCATGTCCATGCCCAGATCTCACTACATGAAAGAAGCAAGTTTCAGTGAAGTCCAGCAGCTCGACAAAGCCGCCAGCGAGGGATGAGAGCCGGCGTAAGCCTCGTTGTCTCCTGGCTCCACACTCGGCTCTTTGACTCTTGCCTCAGGTCACCTCTTTGACAAACAGGATTTTTTAAAAGGACAAGAAAAGAAAAAAAGAAACAATTTGTGATTTCTTCATTTTCTATTCAACAAGCTCAACATAGGAGCCAGGTTTCGGTCATTTCCCTTTCCAGGAACTTAGTATTTGTTGGTGGCGGATGGGCAGGGAAACGGTCTCCAAGATACCTGGACACCTGGACACTACAATCACGTGTCATCTTCTAGAGTTCTTCGTCATCTATACCTGACTGCTCAGAATTCTTAGAAAGACTGCAAAATGCCAGACTTTTTTTTTTTAATTATTAAATACAAAATAAATTTTTTTTTTTGTTAGGTAACTACTAGCAATTTGCTAACAACCATTCATATGAGATTATTCTAGGAAACGGAGCTGTATTAATGTGGATTTATACCAGATGATACATTTTAGAAATCACTCCCCTTAAATTCCTTTTATCCTCCTTTTCGGCTTTTTCCTTCACTTACAGTTTTTAGAACAGGACATGGAGAAGTAGTTCGCTTGAATGGCCAGCACGATTAAGATTTGTATCATTTTTGCATCTGTTTTGGGAGGCAGATGGCAAATCCCTAATTAAAAAAAAAAAATCAAATATTTCAAGAAGTCAGGTTGGAGACTGCTCTTTATTCTCTTAAAATTTTAAGAATTCAACTGCTGTGCACGACACTTTGGGCAGGCTTTTTAAAAATGAGTTTATTTGATATAAACACACTGTTTCCTTCTTCTGTTCGTAAAAGCTTACGTACCTGCTCAGTTTTACAGCAATAATTTTTAGGGTCAAGTTTCCAACCCTCCTAAACTCTTTTTTCCCAAACATGAAATTTATAGAAGCAAGCAAGCATACATACTTTGTTTTAAAAAACTGAGTAACGACGGTCTGAAGACTATGTTTTAAGAGTATCTTCTAGGCTAGAGGCTTGAAAAATATCAGCTGTTTCTCCTTGTGTGCGGTTTTGCTTACGCCCTTCTTTTAAATCTATTTTGGGTCTTCCGAGTTTAGTATAGGTTGTTTAAAAAAATAAAAGCAAATATAAAAGTTACCTGGAAGCTGCTTTAGGACTTGAGTTAAGCCATGTTATAATTTTGTATTTTGTCGTTGCTTTTAACTGCATGTATGAGTGATGCCTTCTTGTGTCTTTGGTTTCCTGTGTGGCAGGGGAATGTCTTTCTCACACGTTCACCTAACTGTCCTTATGTGTTCTTCACTACCTTGTCTCTGCAGAATCATTCAATGCAGACTGCATGCAGGGAGGGATCTCGAGAACCTTAAGAAGTTTACTTTTTCAAACTCTACCCCCCCACCCCCCCTCAGAAACAAGTGTCAGAGTCTATCATCTAAAAAGAGACGCTCCCTGGTTTTTGTTCCATTTTTCGAAACTCCAATTTCTTTGCTGTGGGTTCTAATTTATTTTGCAATTCACACAGTGCACTGTAAACATAATGTAAAGTTTTCAAAGCTTAATTAACAGCTACAGGGTAACTGCAGGCCAAGTTTTTAGAGGCATTTAAGTTTGGCTCCAAAAAAAATGAAGAGGCTTCTATGCAGGAAGCTGTGAACTTGCACCTCTTAAAATAATGAAACTCAGGATGTCCAGGCTGTGGCTTTGCTCTGGACCCCAAGACCTGCACACCAGCCTGTTTAACCCCATAAGCCCCAGATGCCTCTCCAGTAGCCCTGTTCTGCAGCAGTTTTTCACTTCTGGAGATGAGTAGCAGTTAATAATTTTTAAAAATCTATGGAATTTAATCTAAGGTTCAGAAAGTCCAATTTTAAATTCCAGAGGCGTGGAGGTAAGGCTCCGCTGCCTGGACACGGCACAGCAAAATGACAGGAAGAGCTGAGGGAATTTCCCAGACTGCAGCTGGGGCAGAAGCGGTGCCACGTCTGCAGTGACCTGTTCTGCAGGCAGGTCCTTGGTGTGGTCACTTACTCTTTCTGGGCCTCAGTTTCCTCATCTGTAAAATGGGACTGACAAGATAATTATTTTCCAAGTTTTATGTCTGTGCCCCTTAGCATAACTGTCTAGAAAACTCAGTAAAGGTTAGGCTTAGTCACCACCTGGATTGTGTTTTGGGCAAGACAGTTCACAACTCTGGGCCTCAGATTACCCATTTTATAAACGAAGGGGCTAAATTCTGAACTCGGATGTTTTTCCCAGGGTCTGTGGAAGGGGGTTGGGAGAATCAGAAGGACCAATTGTTCACCAAAGGTCTCAATTTAGATTTGGGATATTTTCACTGAATGGCGATATACTGTCACTGTCACGATTAAAAGACACTGCTCACCACATGGTACATTGTGCTGCCACCCGCAATCATCTGCCTGAAATTCACTATGAATATTGACTGCTTAAACATCCTTTAATTATTTTGCCAGATGCACACTTTTATTTCATTGCACTATTTGCTTTCGAAGGTTATTATTTGATTTACCTGTTTTGGCATTTTCTAATTTTTTAAAAAATAGCAAGGGCATCAAAAATTTTTAAAAAGAGAGAAAGAAAGAAAAGAAAGAAAGAAAAAGAGAGAGAGAGAGAAAGAAAAATAAAAAGAAAGAAAATCAAGATCTTACCATACTGTGGATCTATATGTAAATCAAAATGTAGCTTTTATGTCAAGGGAAGAGCTGCCTGCTACCTCAGTGACCGGAAGTACTAGCGCCCATTCTAAACAAAATGTCCAGGGGGCATCTGGAAAACCTCCGCGGTGCACTGCAGGGGCCGTAAACCGCCGGAGGCGAAGCCACACAGGAACCGGGCACAGCTAAGGGAGGAGGCACTGCCGCCCGCGCACGCGGTGGCCATTTGAGGGTACCTGGAAGGCGGAGGGAGTGGGAGGAGGGCGACCTGCTTGCCTCCCGCCACCTGTTGCTGTAGCTTCTGAGCAAACCCCTGTCGTTGAGACCCAGAAGTCCAGCAGGAAAAGGAAGACCCAGTCAAAGCAGGCAGAAGGCAGCAAGAGTTTCCTGGTCTCCGACGGAGGGGGGCAGAAGAGTGGTGCGTGACAAGGGCCCGCATAATGAAGTTGGCGCGGATTTCCGTCTCACTTCCTGGCTGTGTGCAACCTAACAACAACGACGGAAACAACTACACTAAAGGGAGGCAGGCCGGGCGGGACATAGGGTGCCCCATCGCCTTGCCTGGCCAGGGCTGGCGCGCCCTCCGGTGAGCGTAAAAGCGCAGTACCCCCGGGCGCCGCCTACAGGCTGCCTCCGCGTCGGGGCCTTTTCTTGAGGCTCTGCCCCACGGCAGTGGGAGCAGTGACACCCGCCTCCCCCGCCCCAGAGTGGCCTGGTCCCCTGGCCAGGCAGGCGCCCGTCCCAACCGAGTTTGCGGGCGCGAACCTGTGCCATGGCGCCTTGTGGGTTGGGGTTGGCATCCGAGGGGCCGCGCTGGGGGCAGCGCAGAGCTCGGAACCCACATGCCTGGCCGAGGCACACGTTCCGAACTCCGCCAAGGTTGTGGAACTTTCCCCACACCGCCTTCTGTTTCTCTTAAGAGCAGCCAGGGTGAGAAGATTGGGTCCTCCCCGCCGTAGCAGATCCCCTTCTCCGGAGCCGAGGGCGCAGGGGTGGGGGTTCGCGTGGGCGCTGGTCTCCGCTGGGGTCTGCACCCGGGGGCGGGCGCGAAGGTTGCTCCCCCAGCGTCAGCCCCCCCCGCTCGTCTGGGGTGACTCGGCGAGAAGGGTTTCTTCTCGGGTGTGTTCAGCTGAACTCGACTGTAGTTTTCGCTCTTCTCGCATTTCCTTTCCGAATCCGCGCTTCTATTTTGCGGGTCCCCGATCTCCCCCGGATGGCAGGCATCCGGCCCGGCCCCGCGCGGGCGAGCGCTCGCGGTTGGAGACGCAACCCCGGGTTGTTCCGGCGCGCCAGGGACCCCGCTGGGCGCGGGAAGAGAGGGGACCGGGGGCCGGGTCCCCCGATTAGGATCTGCGGGCGCCCTTTGCCTCGGCTTATCTCCCTTGGCAGTCGACGCCTGTGTTTCCCACCTCTCCACTCACTCTGCACTGGGGTGGGCTTCACTCGGGGGAGGGCGAATTGAGGTCCCGCGTTGTCTGAATCTGGCCATGGGTGGGGTGGAGGCGAGCTCCGGCCCTGGCCTTCCCCACCTGGGCACACACCACGTGGAGAGCAAAGTTAGTGCTGGGGTAAGGAGCGCCCCATCCCGCTCCTCCACTGCGCCTGTTTGCTTAATTGGTACCTCACAGCAAGGGGGAGATAAGCAGACACAGAGAAGACACGCAGCGAATGGACACAGCAGCACAAGCAGCAAGGGGGGGATAAATAAAATAAAATAAAATAAATAAATCTTTAAAAAAAAAAATGTGTCTAACCCTCCGACCTCTTGGCATCACAAGACTGCTTTCCTCTGCTGCACTCTAGAGCTGGGTGCAGCCTCTGGTTCCAGGAACCCGCTCTTCTTCCCACTACCCTGCAGCACCTCCGGCTTGCCCACACCACCAGGAGAGCCATGGCCAAGTAGAAACATGGGCCCGTGGGATCAAGGAAAATCCCTTATACAGTGTTGGGTGGAACGAGCTTTGAGGCCCTCAGTCACCACTCCCAGCTTGCCCCCCTAGGACCCTCCCCCAACCCCCTTCCTGGCACCACCGCCAAAGTCCAGCCTGTCCTTTAGGTCAAAAATCCTGGATTGATATTCTCTCCCTGCAGTGTAACTTTAGACAAATTCCTTCAATTTTCTTATGCCAGCCTCCTCTTCTTTGCTACTCAAAAAAAGTTATAATACGAGCGTTGTCTCCCCTGAAAGGTTGCTGTGAGGATGCAAGAAGATGTTGTATTTGTAAGTTCTTTGACAAACTCTAAATCACCCTATTATAGGTGGCATGTTTGGGGACAACTGTTGTGAAGACAGGCACACAATAAAGGTGGAAAGGTGGCTTAGGATGACCCCACTGATGAGCCTAAAGCAGCTTAAAAATGAGAAGCCGGGTCCTGCTGCTGCTGGCTGGGTGCACATTTGC
Source organism: Cabassous unicinctus (assembly GCA_029593785.1). Lineage (NCBI taxonomy): Eukaryota > Metazoa > Chordata > Mammalia > Cingulata > Chlamyphoridae > Cabassous > Cabassous unicinctus. The sequence goes on along the minus strand of JAQZBX010003622.1, from coordinate 57,704 downwards.
AGATAACGCTTCTTGGATTACCCTTCACAGAATCTTCTTTCTACAAGGACCTCCAAAGCCTTTAGTGGAGTGGGGATCACTCCCCCACACAGTTCCCCAAGAGCTTCTAAAGATGTCAAACAGAGCGCGGTGCAGTGGGAGGAGCAGATGCACCTTCACCTGCCGACCAGCTGTGTGACCTGGGGCAGCTTCCTGAGCGTTTTCTCATCTCTGAAATGGGACCAGTGCTGGAAGCATCAGAGACAAGAATCACGGCAGGTTCTCATGGAACCGAGCCCTCCACCAGGTACGGGACCGAGGGCGTTGCTACGTGGATTATCTCATTAGAGGTAGGTTCTGTAACTGTGGCCCACTGACATGGGAGAAACGGAGGCAGAGACAATGTATGTGGCTTGTCCCCTGGGTAAGTGGTGGAGCAGGTGTTCCAACCCAGGCCAGAGTCCGCATCGGGAACCTGCAGGCGTCCAATAGCAGGAGGCGAGCCTTGCTCTTTTAAGGAAGACTGGGCTTGTCCCAGCCCCCCACCTGCTATTTTCCTTTATTACTTTAGTTTAACTTTGAGGTTGGTGGGTGAATCCTATGGCGTTCGTCACCGGAAGCACTTTTATTAGAATTGAAATCTTCCAAGCTTGCATTTGCTACTTTTAAACTCTTTGGATGGTAATGAATATGGATGGATGGTTGTTTCCTATGAATATGGAGGAGAGGATGGGGGTGGGGTGCATGGCGGATGGATTTAACTATTTAACATTAACTGCTGGTAACCTTTCCTCTTTTCTGACTTCCAGCAATATTATCCCAAGAAGGGTCAGACCCTGGAGCTTTTTTTGCAAAATACAATTAGTCATTTCTTGCCACATGTGCTTGCCCCTGGACCTTGTTTGCCATCCTATATAATTATTAGAAGAGTCTTCTAATTTTATTTGAAATTCTAAGTTGACACTTATGTCAAAGTGTCATGACACAGCGTTGTGTTTAATTTCTCTTTTGTTAGCCTCATTTGGGCTCCTGAAGAATTATACTCAAAGGAAGCTTCCGTCCTGTTCACTTTTCCTTACCGCAGTTACCTGTTGAAACCATTTGAGAATTTGCCCTGGAAAGCTCCCACACTGTGCTGCGCTTGTTTGCCTTCACACGAGCAAGGGACGGCATGGGGAGGTGGCTTTGTCCTAGTCTGAAACCACAAGCCAAGGGTTTTCAGAGCTCATTTTTGAAACCTGTGGTCCCCTCCTTCTGGAACGGCCTTCCTGCCCCTTCTGCTCAAGCCCTCCTCTGGGCAGCCTTCACTCATCTCCAAGGATATGCTGCAGCAGTCTCCTTGCACTTTTCTCTGTTGTGAAGCAGTCCTTTGTGCTGCAGCCATATTTTTATTTGCAGTTAAATGCTGGTTGTCTCTGGTGCATGGTTATAGAGGTGGATCCTGCAGTCAGACTTCCTGAGTTCTAATTTGACACTCCCCTCACTCGCTAGCTGTGTGATCTCACTTGTATAATGGTGGTAATTGTGTTGCCCAACCCCTCGATTGCTTTAGGATTAAATGAGATATGTTATTTAAACCACTTGAGCTTACAGCAGGCACTCAATTAATATTCAACATCATTGTCTTTCTTACAAGCCGTGAGCTTCTCAAGAGCAGGGAAGGAGCCTTTGCAGACCCATTTCCTCAACACATAGTAGGTGTTGTAGATGCTGTATTCCCAGGGCTTTGCACATAGTGAGTAACCGGTTAGAGCTTTCAGAAGGAGGGAGAGAGGGAGAGTCTGTTAATGGAGATATCTGATGTCAAATACCGTAATTAACTGGTTGCCCAGCATTCGTGCAGCACTTGCTCTAAGTAAGCCGTTGTGCTAGGTTCTGCAGTGGGGTAAAAAAAGGGGTGTGAGCACTTCCGTGGAACCTCCCAGAGCGGTGAGGCATGCCACGTGTGGGACAATACAGGACAGTGATCTGGTCTGACCTGGTTGCCTTTCTAAGCGGTCCTCCTCGCTTGTGCCCAAACTTCTCTTTTTGCAGTGCAGAGTGAGTCACGCCCAGAGGCTAATGAAGTTTTTGCCTTAGGGCCACTCACTCGCTAGGGGTCCCTTCCTTTATTTTCTTCAAAGTTTCAGGTCCCATAAAACCTGGATTTGCCCCAGTCGTGCCACTGCATGACTTAAACGTATTCAGTGGCTCCCCAGTATCTTGAAGAGCGATCGTCTACTGTGAGTCACCCGGCACATGAGTGTATGCCAAGGAAAGCACCCCTGTACGGGCCGCCCAGGGTGTGGGTGTGCACCAAGTGAAGTCCAGACTCCTGGCGTGGGATGCAGCCCCCTTCACAAGCCGTGCCCTGTGGCACGCGTGCCGTTTCCTGCGGGCGCCGGGCGCCGGGCGCCTCCCTGCCTCAGCCAGCCTCTCCTCTCTACCGTGGTGCCTTTCCCCACCTCCTTACAAGTTTCCTCCTCCTTGGGCCTCCTTCAAATGCCCCTCCTCCCGAGCTCCCCTGGCGCCCCTGCCAGCCTGTTTGTGGTCCTCTTTGGGGGATTTCACTTCGTCACTGATGATCCCTCTCCCTGCGAGTCGTCCTCTGCAGGGCTGGCCTGCTCCCTGGTCAGCTGCCTGAGCCTTCAGCTGGGTGCCTGCGTGCACAGTGGGCGCCCTCCTAGTGGGCGGGGGCAGGAGGAGGGAAGGGAGGAAGGAGGTGGGAGGAGGCAGGGAGGGGGGACTGTCCATATTTTGTCAAGTGAGTGCTGGACAACATAAATTGTATAGTGTCAGAGGAGGAAGACGTTATTTGGGATGGATTCGAGTTAAAAACGACCTGTGGAATTTGCAAAGTAGCTATTTTGTCTTTTAAGAAAAGACATCTGTGTGTTTTTTCAGTTTTATGCCTACCCTGATTTAAGTGGTAATAAAAAAATAAAATGGAAATTATTTCCATTCACAAGCAATATTCAAGTATTTATTTTTTTTAGCAACCACTTCTAGAAACAATGGCTCTTTGTTTCCTAAAATCACATATTGCTAATATCAAATAGCATTTTGAAAAGAGGCTTCAATATCACATGAAAAATTAAAGTCTTGCTGTAGACCAGAAACTGGAAAATAATTCTTTTTTTATTCTTTATGAGATATATTGTGCCGTAAAAATTTGAGAAGATAGCGTGTAAGTTAAATTCCCTTTGATCCTGGCATGTGACATTGCAAAAATCAAATGCATTGTTTTCTGACAAGGTTTAAGGACTAGAATTGAGCAAAGCACTCGGTGTGCGTGGTGGCTGAATTAATACCATTGAAATCGTGGTTATAAAGATTGATAAGGAAGGTTGATTCACTAAAAAAGTCTACTGGCAGATATAATAATGACGGCATTCATCATCCTTCAGAGGCGTTTATTAGGCAGCCACAGGTACTTGGCAGTCTGTGCTGTGCCACGCAAACTTAGACGCCGGCTCTATTCACCGATGAGCGCGCCATTATGTGCCGCCTTTTGTTGGAAGCACAACTTCTGTGCTTGTCACTGGTGACTGAAAGACACTCCCTGTCATTATTCAGGCTGTCTGGGTTTCTGATTAGGGGGTGGTGGATCTTTTCTTATTGTTTCTCTTAGTTCTGGTACGGGGCGTGGTACTTCGTCCTCGGTGGGAAGGAGCCTTCTGTTCCCAGCATCCGCGGGCAGCCGGGTGGCACAGATTCCACTGTTGCCACTTCGGGAAGCATCCACAGTGCTTTGCCGGCACCTCTGTCTGACCCTTGTTCCCTTATCTTCTGCCTCCTGGGGTGGACCGAGCAGCCTGCGGGCAGGCGGGGTGGGTGCGGCTCTGTACCCTCCGAGGCCGGGCACCCTGCCACCACTGCCGCCGCACTCGTGCTCAGCGGTCCATGGACTGGCCCAGTGAGGCACAGAAAGACTCCACAAAGCAGCGGCAGCTCTTTTCCAATGTTGTTAAACTCCGCTCCAGATTCACTTTATCCTGGACATGTTGGTGTTTGCTGAATTGCCTGCTTGTGCGATGTGAAATGCTGCTGATTCTAGTAATTAAAAGTTGAGTCCAGGCAAATTGAATATGGAAGGGGAAAAAGTTCTCCTTAAGCATCCTTCTGTGAAGAGTGTCAGCTGGCAATCAGCAGCGAAATGACCTGCAACCGAGAGCCCCAAATCACAGTTAGTGCCAGGGAACAAACCATCCAATTCGTGATTTAAAAAAAAATACCATGGTTCGGGGAAAAGTATCTATGCTGAACTTTCATTTCATGCTGTGCTCTCGGCTTTTGGAGAAGGCTGGTATTAAAATCCACATAAGTGGACAGAGCACTTTTGTATATTTTGAAGTTCTTACTGACAGCACTCCCCCACCATTTGCCCAAATGTCTCTCATCTCAAGAACTGATTAATGTGTGCCCTTGGCATTTCCTGGAGGGCATTTGTCCTTCCAGATGAACTTGCATGCTTATTGGTGGGGCATTGTTTAGTAACACAGCATGTCCCCTTTGTCACTCTGGCCAGTGGGAAGCTCAGAAATGTGTGGTATAAAGAGTAGTGAGCTTCCTTGTACGTTTCTTTTTCCTAAAATCAGAATTTTTTATACTCTTTTTAAAAATTTTGTCCCATCCCATGTGTATATTAGTCTTATAAGCCACCTTAAATCCTTTTGAAAGTTACGAATGCCTCCATATATGTACGTTTTAATATAATTACATATATACATCATTCGTAATTTCACTCGACAACTTTTATTGAGCATCTACTCGTCAGGCAGCGTCTCTTCTTCCTCCAAGAACAAGGCGGCTCCCTTCCGTTATGTGAGTCACCTTTCAAAGAATCAGACCGTTGTAATCATGACATCAGATAAATGCTAAACGCTTCTGGAACTGAGGGAGGGGAGGAATTTTAGTGTCGCTGTTTTTTAAACTCTTCCCTCTCCCTTCTAATATGTCACCAGTGTTGGTCCTTTTTTCCTCCTTGACAGAGCCCTTTAGCTTAGCCCCGTTCCCTGTCCACTGCCCCTCTGATGGACCCCCCTCTCAATTGCCCCAGCAGCTTCCTCTCTGTGCCTCTCTTCTATTCGACGACCTTTCCTACAACTTCGTGTTTATCTCTCAGGGTTACTGATATAATAATAATAGCAGGAGTCGATCGTGTCGAGGGCTTACTGTGAGCCTGGCGCTCTGCTCTGCTTCCTGGGTGGCTTTCTTGTTTCCCCTAAACGGCCTGACTTTCTGCCCTGTCTAAGGAATCCTGCCGCCTGTTCTGGGCGGACATCCTCAGTGCTCATGGGCGGGGCAGGCGGCTGCTCCTCCAGAGGCCAGGCATGGTCTTCACTTCTGCTCTAGCTGTTACTTCTGGAAAGTTCTTCTCCCACATACCCACTTGGCTCATCCCCGTAGCCCTTGAGACTCTGCTCCCCTCCCAGTAAGGCCTGCCTTACCCCACCCTTTGCTACTTCCCTCTGTCCCGCCCATGAGGGCCAGCACTCGTCAGCCCTTGTGCTGCTTCCATGCCGACTCGTGCTAGATTAAGCATCTCTGTTTCACCATTGTGTCCTGGACAGTTGCGTTTGCCCAGTTGGGTTGTAATTTCCTTAAGTATGGAGGCAGGTGCTTAACAGAAAGGTTAGGGTCAGGGGTTAGGGCTTAGGGGTGAGCGTAGGGTTAAGGTTACATAGCAACCCTCTTCTCCCCGCAGCAGCAGCTCACGCTGAGCATGGAGCTGTTTCAGTTAATTCGCTGGCACTGTTCCGGGCATGTGGGAGCCATCAGTAAACAAGCCAGGGGAAGGCCTGCCTGCATGGAGCTTATATCCTTCAGGGAAGAAGAGGCAATAAATCGCAAACCTAATAAATAAGGAATTGTGTTAGGAAGGGATAGGAAAAGCAGAGCAGAGTCAGGGGTGGAGTCAGAGGGAGGCAGTAAAGGGTGGGATAAGGCCGGCCTTACTGGGAGGGGAGCAGAGTCTCAAGGGCTACGGGGATGAGCCAGGCGGGTTTGCGGCAGAAGAACTTTCCAGAAGTGACAGCTAGAGCAGGAGAGAGGACCATGCCTGGCCTGCTGGAGGAGCGGCGAGGCCATGGGCTGGGGCACGACGGTCCATTTTTCCCTTCAGCCTGGAAGGTGGAATTCTGTTTTTGGTGGGAACTTGCTCTCCACCTTGGCCTGTCTCACAGTTTTCAGAGGTCAGGCCTGAAGCAAATGCTTCATTTTGAACTTGAACAGTTTTATTTTTCGAAGAGGGATGTCCACCAAGGTTCTGGCCATGGGTGCCCTGAGGGATTTCTTTTTTTTTAAGAAAATTTTTTTCTGAAAAAGCCTAGCTCCGGGAGCTGTTCCTGTTTGTAGATAAATTTCAAAAACATCGTCTTCCAGATGCTGCGTCTCCACAGTACATTTTGGATGCCTGACATTTAAAATCCTGGAAACCAAACCTCCAGTGCCTTGTATCTCTTTGGAAATGATGAATTTCAAATGAACTCGCGTTAATGTAGTGCTTGTGAAGGGCGCCAGACAAACCGTGTTCGAAACTGTAGACTCTCGACAAAGCAGGTCCAGCCAGGCGGTTCTTGGCAGATGGCTCTGCCCTCCCCGCCTCGGAGCCGACCCAGAAGCTCCCTCTTAGCGTGAGAAGGTAATTTCTGTTTCCTTCCCTTCGCTGTCTGGCCTGTGGGTGACCGTGTTATTTCCAGCAGATTGCCGTACCTCATGTGAGTTAACAACTGGATAACTAATCAAATTTCTATTTTAATTGGCATGTTCGGTGTCAAGTAGATGCAGCCAGAGACACTTAGAGGCTTTGATCTGGGCCTGTGACACACGAGCGACTGCTTCCTCCCTGTGTGGCCACATCGACCAGGCCCCTTGAACACACAGTAGCTGTGGACGGTGGCTTCTCAACCGCAGCGCTACGACATTTGGGTCCTGGTAGTTCCTTGTTGCGAGAGGCTGTCCTGTGCATTGTAGAGTGTTTCGCCACATTCTTGGCCTCTACCCGCTAGATGCCGGTAGCACCTCCTTCAGTTGTGACAACTAAGATGTCTCCAGGCATTGACAAGTATGTTGGGTGACAGAATCACCATAGACCATCAGACACCAATCTCTGGGTGACATTTATCAACCCCTGTATTTACAGAGTGCTTTCACAGCCATCGTTGCTCTTGGTAAACACAGCAACCCATGAGTTGGACAAGCATCATGGCTTACAACAGGGAAGACGGCAGTATGTACATCATCTTTACTTCTCATGATAGAAGTAATATGCACTCATCTCGGTAAGACACCCAGACTCCAAAGTTTTAAAGCTGTAAAATCCACCTAAAATTCATCTCTTTAGCCGTCAACTCTTTGCTATTAAATTATCTAATCTTTTCATGCACGTGCCATATGAGTATCAATGGATATACTTTTGTCACAAGAGTAAGATCGTGCTTTCTATACCGTGTCATCATCTGTTTCCTGCTCTGTGCACATCATCAGGGTTGTTCATGCCATGAAATACTCTCACCTGTGAGTAGTCTCACAGCTGCGTGGTGTTGCATCATGCAGATGGATTGTTTTTACTCACCCAGTCCCCAGTTGGCGTTTAGGTCATTTCCAGTTTTTCTTCTGCAAACACTGCCTCAGTTACCCCTTTGTCACATTTAGAAACACTGCGGTGACCTGGGAAATAGAATGGTGGATTTTGGTCAGGATGGAGGTGGTGAGCAGGACGGTTGAGCTCAGAAGACCACGTGTTCAAGCTTTTGTCACAGGGGAGGGTGACGATGGCCCCATTGACCGACGTGGGATGGAGGAAAGGTGAGTCTCGTGGCCTGCACGCTGACAGGCTGGCGAAGCTCCAGATGGTGATGTACGATGGCCACGCAGAAGCCGGGGTCCAGAGCTCAGAATTTGGCCACCGAGGCTTGCGACAACCGTCTGGGGTGACCTTCCTGGGGGTGTGTGGGTGAAGCCTTTAGTGTGGTGCTGTGTGATTCTAAGATTTCTAGTAGCACCATTAGCATCCCCATTGGACTGGGGAATCACCTGAGGTCTAGAGAAGTTAGGCACATTCATCAAATGTCATCATGTAGGTAAGTTCTGGAGCCCATATTCAGTCAGGCCATCTGACTGAAGGTCGGAGAGAGATCGTGGCAGAATGGAAATAAGTGTTGGCATTTACCAGGAATGGCTAAATTAGAACGTTTGCTTAAGTTCAGTATCTTACCTTTCAGTGGTTGTTGAATGAAACATAGTACTATTCTCTATTGCTATTGTCTTGCTTTCACCTTTTTTCATTAAGCTCATTTGCTTTGTCACAACAGCGTGGTCTGTTGGAAGAACATTTGATTTCTGAGGCTGCTTATTCGCTCTGTGCTCTTGGGTAAGTCAGCTCAACACTCTAAATTCTCAGCATTTTCACCTGTAAAATGGCTCCAGTGTTGCCTGTCTCGTGGGGTTAATGTTGGGACTGAATGATTAGCGTGTTCGAAAGCCTATAACATGTATTCACTTGGGGCTTAATAAATCTCAACCAGAGCCGTGTCCCCTCATCCTTGGTTTAAACTCTCTCTGCCGTCAGTAGAGGGAGGGGCTGGTGCCTGATTTGGAGGGGCCAGGAGAAGGCGCACGCCTCGTTCTCCAGAAGCTCACAATCATAGCGCGTGAGATGCTGATCAACGGAATTATGTTTCTTGAGAATTTCAGAGAACAGTAATTGCCAGAACTCTCCTGAGTGCCTTGTGCCTTGAAATATTTTAGGAGCCGTCTGATTTCTGAGGCAGAATAATGCTGAAAAGAGGTGGCATCCAAAATAGCACATTAAAAAAAAAAAGTCTGAGCAAGGGCATTTGCAGTATGGAAGTGGAATGTTAATTGAAATCTGACTCTGCCAACAGGAACTTTGGAAAGAGCCCAATCAGGATTAGACTAATTGAGACATCTTTAAAATTGAACAGGTTGGACTGTCTTAAAGAAGAATTGAACCAAATGAAAACTATATGCTAAGGAATGTGGCTTTGTAGGTTTGAAAAAGCAAAACAAACAAACACGAAAATAATTATGGTGAAGCCGAAGAAGGAAGGAGAGATGCTAGCAGCGCGGCCCCAGCAAGTCAGAGGAACGTACCATATTGGAGCGAAATATTCTAACGCGCCACTGACGTTGGCGGCTTGGTTCAGCTGCTGGGCCGATGCACTGTTCAGCCCCCCTTGGAAGTAAGCCTGCGGGTTTGCGTTTATAGGCTATCTTGGATGTTTTTAGGGAACACCTTCCCCGTGCTCCCCCCACTAGGGGAAAGGTCAGAAAGTCCAAACCATTTCAAAGCATAACATGGTGTAATTTTAAAACATATTTTAATGTGTCTTATCGCTAGGCTTCGCTGTCTTTGTTCCCTACCGAGCCAATCAAGGTCTTTATTTTCATGTGTTGCTAAATAAAGTAGTAGTTCTGCAAAAAGCACAGATAAGACGCCTAATTTTTAAGGTTGTGCTAAGTACTGAGCTAACCTGACAGCCTATATTTAGGATAATGATTTATTTGCTCTTCCGGAGAGCTAACAATTTACCGTAAAATTTTGGATACAAAAGGTGAGGTTATTCCAACTACACAATATAATCAATCGTGTTACTCAGTACATCTGAAGATTCCAGTCCTACCGAGAAATATTTTGACAAGACTTAAAACAGTTAAAACTTAATCATATTTGCTCATTATTGGAAACAGTAGTATGTATGCTGACTGCATAGCAATAAATATTTCTGTGATTAGGAAACTTGTTATAGTCCAACAGCCAGTTTGCTCAAGCCTTAAATTATTTTTCATAATCTGTAAATAATGTTGACATTACTTTGGCATTACAATAAATATTAAGGCTATTTGGAAGTGAACATGCTACTTAGATGCCTGCCTAACAAAACAAACTTCTTTATATTATTGGCACACAGGAGAAGGAAACATCATAAGGAAACATCTTCTGCATTTGGCAAACTAGGCTGGCATATTTCATATGATCATTACATTTGTTTGGGGGTCCAAAAGTCATATAATTAATATACTAATAAACTATTTTGTGGAGCTGTTTTTCAGAAGCACGCTACCAAATGCTTTTTAAGTAACATAATAGCAGAAGGCTCATTCCTGATAAATACCAATTGATAATAAAACAGTTAATGGAATGGTTTAACCATTTTTATTAACAACAAGTAATGCAACCTTAGAACGTAGGGAGGGATAAACAAGGGAGAAAATTGAAGTTTCCGAGTAATTTTTGCAAGCAAATGGATTGTGATGTGTGGGAAAGATACGGCAAATGAAATCTAGATGCTGTGGTTACAGAACAGGGCGTTCTAAGCCAGCTGCAGTGATATTTTTCTGTACTAAATAAGAAGAGGAAGGAAAGAGTCCTAGAGAAGGGAATAAAAGGTTCCCCTAGAAACGTGATTTTTAATAGTAAAGCACTGCCCCCTACTCCTGTTGTTCCACATTTCTTTAAACATGGCATTAGCTCTCCTCTTGGGGCAAAACCAAGTGGCTTATGACAGTTCTGTGCCCTGTAAGAGGCTTTGGAGATAAGGGCTATCTTCTGACTCTGCTCCCTACCTTGGCCTTCAACTTCTGGGCCTTCGTTTCCTTTTCTATAAAAAATGGTCGGGTTTCTTAGGCTCCCATTGGTCTCAAGTTCAGGGTCTATCATTTCATTTGTCCCTGAATACAGGTCTCTGTGCACAGTCAGCAACGTCGAATCGAAGAAGAGTTGGCATACAAAGATTTTCTTTTTTTTGCGGTAGAACAAAAGAGGAGAAGCAGACACTTCTTTTTGAATTAAATCACGTTCAGCGTTGAGTGGCTGACCAGTTGGACGCCAACGTGCAAGAAACCTCTGCGAAGCACTCTGAAGGTGGGGCCACCCGCAGGCGGTGCTGAAAATTGAATGAGAACGTGAATGTGCAAGTGTTTGGGAGATGGTGGAGCGCTGCCCCTTCAGGCGTGGGTGGGATGGTCTTCAGCACCCATTGTCGGCGCCATCCTCGTCATGCCTGCGCACAGCACAGGAGCCGCGCAGTGTGACAAGTTGTGCCTTGTTTGAAACAGCCCGCGAGTCTGGTGCCTCCTGGGGCACCGCTGGCCACTCGGCGAGACTTCACTGACCCTTGACTAGGTCCACACCTCTTCGCTTGGTGCTGACACCACTGGGTAGCACTTCACAGTTTACAAATTGCTTTCTCTTTCATGGTCTGATTTTATCTACCCCCAGAGACATCGAGTCCCCTCTTTCTTTCTCTTAACATGCCAGATCCAGCGCATCAGCACATCTTTTTGTACTAGTCTCAGTATCTATCCCACACACTGGGCTGAGCTGCCGCGTTTGTGACAGTGGACCTTTCTCTTTTTCCCTGGCTCGCGCTGTCCCGGCCCCGTGGATCTCCCTGCTCCTGGGAGGCAGTGCTCCTTCTTGCCTCGAGTCTTTGTTCTCGCTGTCCCTTGGCCTGGAATAGCCCCCCTTGCAGAGAGTCCCCCTCTGGCTTCCCACAGAACCCAGACCTTTACTCGACATGCCCTTTGCAGCGAGGCCTTTCCTGACGCCGTAAGACCGCAGCCGCCCATTACTGCAGCACCTGCTGTGCCCTCCCGGGACACCCAGTGTTTATTTGTTCCTGGGCTCATTGTTGCTCACCTCCCCAGAGTGTCAGCTCCAGGAGGGCTAGAACCTCATCTGTTTTGTCCTACAAAGATGCCTGGTACACAGCAGGTGCTCAATAAATGCTACCTGAGTACCTCATAAGGCAGCTTGGGAAGGTACTATACCTGCTTCACGGAGGAAGTAGCCGAGGGTCAGAGAAGCCCATGGTTTCCTGAGGCCATGGGAGCCAGGAGGCAGCAGGGCATGGCCTCTGCCTCATCTCTGTACTCAGCATCCCCCTGCCTTCTCCTTCGGCTGGACCTCACTCTTGTCTCCAGGTGCCAAGGGCACCTGATCTACACCCACCAGCTTGCCTCGTTGCTGCGCACTCTGAGCATCTGTCCCCCTCTGTGTCTGCCATATGTATACGTATGTATGTAAGCATATATATATATGTATGTATGTATATATTTAAACACAGTCAACCTGAAGCTCCATGGCAAATTATTTCACTTTTAATTTTTTGAACTTCACTGTTAGAAGCCACCTATGGTCAGACCTAATAATGAAAGTCTTGCCTACTGTGGATAAATAGACGTGAATCATGACGGCTGGAGAAGGGAGGAGTTGACACGCGCCCTGATGGGCAGTGGATGTACCCTTGTGGTGGAGTAAATGGATCCTAGGGGAGATTTCGGGAGTCTAGTTCAGCTTTCCATCTTTGACTATAAGATGACTCTTCGATGTTTCTATTTTTAAATAATATCTTTTCTTATTGAGAAGCAAAAGTTCATCATAGAATATTTTTTTAAAAATGCAGAGAAGCATGAGGGAAAAAATTAAAACTGCCTGCAAACTCATAACCCCAGAGATAACGGCTGGCATTCTGACGTGTTCCTTCTAAGTTTTTTCTTTTTTCTTTTTTTTGGCTGTGTTCGTATATAAGATAATTTTTACCAGTGTGTATTTGGCTTTGTGTGCTGGTCTTTGCATTTAGCATTAAGTCATGAGCAGTTCTCCTTCTCAATACATATTCATTAAAGTGTAATTTTAATGACAATATGATATCCTTGGGCCGGTGTGTCATAATTTAATAAACCATCCCTCTATACTGAGATGGCTTCCCACTCTTCACAATTATAAAAAACGCTGAGGTAAACACTCCTGTTTGATACATGAATCATAGATACATCTCTGATTATTTTGGGGGTGTAGATTCCTAGGAGTAGAACTGCTGGGTCAAAAGGTGTGAATATTTTATCTCTCTTGATACTATTCTCAAACGCTTTAAGCCTCAGTTTCCGTATCTGCCTTTCTTAAGAGGCTGTTTGGAGAGTCAAATGCAATGTGCTTCCAGTGAGTTTTCTGTAAGGTGCACACTGTGATGGGCAAGCTTTGGAGAAGTGCTGTTTTTATCATTATTTCCATGAACCTGGAATGAGGCCCTTTGGCTGATGAAAATTTGGAAAACTTTATTTTTTCCCCTTAAGAAGAACTCTGCTAAATTGGAGGCTGCGGCATGAGACACAATTTATAAAGGATTTTCATCTGCTTTGGGAAATAAAATCTAAACACGTATTTTAGAAACTGCTGTAAATTTCGCTAAGCTACAATGTTTTCCTTGGGAGTCTAGGACATATGGTTAGTCTTCCAGTGTTACTAGTAACAAAGTCCTGAAAATATTAACTATTTCATTCTTCCGAGGATAGTGTAAAATTATCCTTTATTTTCTTTTTTGCCTCCTACACTTTGGTTTTAACAAAAAAAATCGAGACATTCCTATTATAAGTAATTGCAGCCCTTCTGTTACAGTCTTTCAGTGCCATAAGATTAGCTATTGTACTAAATAATTAGCACATGCCATTCAGAATATCCTAAAAATTATACGCAACATCAAGCAGGAACTATACACTGACACTTGGCCACAGTCTCTAGAAAACTGCTCAATGAAAATGAGGTACTGGCAACAGGTGCCTTGGAAACAATTTATTAATTGTAAAAAAAAAAAAAAAATGAAGCATTTGAATGACGGCCTGTAAAAGCATTTCAAAGCTTCGAATTGTCTGAACTCTGACTTCTTAAACACAGTCTCGCCTGCGTGCACGCTAATTGTATCCTTGAAGGTAATTCCAGCAGTGACTTTCACAGTAGCTGATGTGAAGCCTGTGCTCCACCGGCGGGTCCCCCCCAGCCCCAAGGAGGTGGGCGACGGGGGACACGGAAGCCCCGAGAGGCCGCTGACTCCTCATCTGGAGGCGCTGCCACAGGAAAGAATCAATACTGGGTTTCTCTCCTGCAATCACTGAGGATTATATTTGCATTATTTTTTTTAATGTTTGCCCAAATGTGGCAGTTTTGAAGAATTTAGTGGCCCGGCAGTTGGGTAAGAATCTTTAAGGCAGGGGCTCTTAACCAGGGGCCCACGGACCCCCAAGGGGTGAGTGGAAAGATTTCAGGGGGTCCGTGAGCTTGAATTGAAAAAAAAATCAACTTATTTTCTTTATTTTCTCTGACCTCTAGCTGAAATCTAACATTTCCTTCACTTATGAATGTCTGCAGTAAATCACAGTAGTACTCATTTCCTATCACATTACAGTTGTTGCGTGTCTAGGAACCTCGCTCACGCTCATCCATAGTTTGAAATGACCGTGGTGGTTAGACTCGACACTAGTTGAGTGTCATAAAACCATCTGCCGCTATATTCTGAGAAGGGCTCCGTGGTTTCCACCTGACTGGCAAAGGGGTCCGTGGAACAAAAAAGGTTAAGAGCCCCTGCTTTAAGGAGCTTATGGGTTTGAGCTGGAGAGTCAAACACGTATTGTTTCATAAAGTAACAAGCACCCTCTAACGGGGAATGTGGCTTATTGAGACTATGTGTTTTGGAAATTTCACGTTGGATTTTGACTGTTTGGAAAAATTTGGCTCAGATTAGGTCAGAGAGTGACCTTTAGAAGATCTCCAAAAGGAAGATTATTTTCATTTTAGCATACAGATAGGAAAGGATACTGAGCTAACTAACATTCAGGCCTAGGAGAGGTTTGATAAGAATTAAACAGTGATATGTCATTTAAAATAGAAGAGCATGGAAAGATTGAAAATTAAAGGATACTATTAAGACCCCCAAAAGAGCTGCTATGCTACATTAATATCTGACAAAATAGACTTACTAGAGTTAAAGATGGTCGTGTCATACAAAAAAAAAAAAACTTCAAGGAAGATGTAATAATTGTAGATATAATACTTTTATATATAAAAATAAGGTGTCTCCAATTACAAAGTCTTAAAATATAAAGACAAAAATAATAGCACTACAAGAAGCAATTGGCAGATCCACAGCTTCCTCTCAGTTATTGATTGAATAAGAAAATAGAAAATAAGAGCAATTAGCAAGTGGTATCTAATGGACCTATTTAGAACTTGGTCCCACTTCGTACCCAAAATTGAAGAAAATACATTCTTTTCAAGCACACCTGGAATAGTTCTAGAAATTTACCCTGTGTGCATCACTGATTCTCAAATTTGCACACTGGAATTACCTGACAAATAGATAAGTATCATGATTTGTGAAATGAAGCTAAAGCAGTAAATAGAAGGAAATGTGCTCACGTTAGAAAAGAGAAAGGCTAAAATTAATGAGAAGTTAATTTAAGAAGTTCGATAAAGAATAGCAGCTTAAACCCAAGGAAACTAGAAGGAAGAAAGTGCTTAAGAGTAGACATCGATGAAAGAGAAAATAAACATACCGTAAGAGAGAACAAACAAAGCCAATAGCTGATTCTCTGAGAAGACGAATAAAACAGACAAAATTCTTTCAAAGTTGATCAAGAAAAATATACCAAGAAAGCACAAATAAATGATTTTAGAAATAAAAAAGTGATGCAGAGATTAAATTGATGAGGATATTATAAATAAAACATGGGTGCCAATAAATTTGAGGTCCTCAATTAAATGAATAAAATACTAGGAAAAATGTAACTTATCACAACTGTCTCAAGAGGAAATAGCCCTATAACTAGTAAGGAAATTAAATCAGTGGTTACATACCTTTTCACAAAGAAAGCCATAGGGCCAGATGACCTGAAAATAATCAGAACCAGTAATTCTATCTTATAGAGGTTGAAAGAACCATATCCAATTCGTTTTATGAAACTGGCTTCACCTTAATGCCATAAACCAGACTAGGACCAACAGGAAAAAGGAAAAATTATTGCTTAATCTCCGATATAAACATAGAGCAACAGTGCTAGGGAAATTATTAGTAAAGCCAGCCTAACACTATTTAAAACATATAATACATCACAAACAAGGTGGGTTGATTCCAGGGATGCAAGGCAGGTCTTAATTGGAAAAACCTATCAATGGACTTGACCACGTTAACCGTATAAAAGAGTGAACCATATGAAAATTTCAATAATGCAGGTGTGTTGAATAAAATCCTATATCTACTCATAAAAAAAAGTTCCAACCAAATTTGAACCTCAGGGACCTTTCTTAACCAGGTAAAAGATGTCTAAAAAGTCCTAAAAGAAACACCATACTTGATGGCTAAATATTTAATAAGAGTGATAGAATCAAACCCGATATCCAAACACCAGTTGCATTCTTTAAGTCAATAAAAGCTCTTAGAAAATGTAACCAGTTATCTATTACAGATATGAATTCTAGGAATTAATTTGACAAAATATAGATAAGCCCTTTATGGAGGAACTTATAAAATTTTATTTAAGGAGAATGGAAAATACCTAAAGGGACACATTCTTGGTGAGGAAGACTCGATATTGTAAAGATGTAATTATCCAAAGTTGATGTGTAGATTAAATGAATTTTCAATCTCAGTGCCAAGAAAATTATTTTTTAGATAACAACGAACTGATTCAAACATACATACATAAGAGGAAAGAGCCAAGAAGAGCTAACACTCCCCAGGAGAAGCAAATATAAGGGGAAACCTGATCTTATAGGCAGAGAACCTACGCTGAGTTATAAGACCAAACAAAGTGTTGTATAGACAAATAGACCAGTGGGACAGAATTTTAAATTTTATTCCATTTCTGTTAATTTAAATTTCAATAGCCACCCTAGTGCACAGTGCAGCTATAGAGTGGAGCTCT
Source organism: Cabassous unicinctus (assembly GCA_029593785.1). NCBI lineage: Eukaryota > Metazoa > Chordata > Mammalia > Cingulata > Chlamyphoridae > Cabassous > Cabassous unicinctus. The sequence continues at coordinate 41,024 of JAQZBX010003622.1, read as the reverse complement.
CTGACATATTTCATGCCATTTTACACATAGAAAGTGGTAATACTCGGGAGGAGAATCTCTTTCCCTTGTGCACCAGGAGATCAAGCACAAACACCCATCAATTACAGAAGAGCTAAGCAATTGTGTGTATTCATTTGGTGGAATACTATACAACAATATAAAGAAATGAACCTCAGAACATCATCAACCTGAATCTCAGAAACTCAATTAAAAGAAGCTCAATTAAAAAATATGCAATATGACTGGTTCCATGTGTAGAAATTTTGTAAAAAGGTAAAATAAACAATTCATTGTTTGGGGTTACAAATTCAGTGGGCAAAACCTTAAAGCAAGGGAATGGTTAACACAAAACTTAGGATAGTGGATACCTCTCCAGGAACAAAGGAGGGTGTGGTTGGTGGGAGTGAGTGCTGAGGAGCCTACTCCATTTCTGTTTGGGATAGTGGTACAAAACCCTTTTCTATTAATTGCATTTAAATTGTCCATATATATCACTCTTTAGCTTGATAGATTTCACAACTGAACAATCATAGTTCAAAAGTGTTTATGAAAGTTGGAAGGAACCCAGAAAATAGCTTCTTCTTGAGTTTCTTAAGATGATCTGCTTGTACTTAATAGGCTAATTAAACAATTATACTAATCTGAAGGCAAGGATCGGCCCAGTTTGAATCATACGCTCAATAAACTAATCCAGTAGACTCTTCATTGAGCACCTACTAAGGGCTGCACTGTTTCAAATGGAAGGGATATAATTGTGAATAAAGTGCCTGCTGTTGTGGGGTTTACATTCTCATGGTCGAGGAGACACAAATAATTGGATAAATAATGTTAGATGGGACTGGTGATCTGCAGAGAGAGAAATCAGGGAGGAGACAGGAGCAGAAGGAATCCCAGACTCAGAGACCCCAGGCAGAATCATGGGTGGGTGGTAGCTGGAGGAGAGACAAGATCCCTGGAGACCTTGTCTTGGCAATGGGAGGGCTTTGGAGAGTTCTGGACAGGGGCAGACATGACCTGCTGTGGACTTCCAGAGCATCGGCTGGCTGCTGGGTGGACGATGGAGGGTAGGGGCCAAGGCTGGGAGCAGGGAGAGTGGTTCAAGGCTGTTCAGAGGCAGAGAGAGGTGACGCCAGGAAGGTTCCAAACTGAAAATGAGTGGAGTCAAATTGGTCGTATTTTGCTGTCTTGTGCAGCATTTGATTCTGTTTGTTGTGTATGGGTAAGATTCCATTTAGAGCTCTGGAGTGAAAGAAAAGAGAAGATAAAGCACCTGATAAAGCCCAAAGATAAGTCCCTTTGATTCCTTACAGGACAGACTCCTTATGGAGTCTTTCCACATCTGGAGGCAGAAGAGCTTTTCAGAATGCACATCTGAGTCCAGTCCACTCTCTCCTTAAAGCCTTTACTGACATCAGTGACCTTGGGCCACCTACCAAGCCCACAAGGCTGAGCAGCTCTGGCTCTGCTGCCCTTACAAAGCCCCTTTCTCTGGATCTAGCCATGCAGGTGTTCTTTCAGCTGCCCAAACAAATTGCTAAATTGTAGCCTTTGCATAAAGCAGAGAGTAATGGTGATAAATTTCACTAAGTTTAATTATAGAATTTAAATAGGATAGGTGTATGCTCTGAATAGAACTCAAGAGCATTTTAGCTAATATTGGTAGATGTTTCACATTTCATTGATAAGCCCACCTATAAGCTCCCAGTCTATTGGCTACCCATCTTCAGTTTGGACACCTCCAGTGACAGGATGCTCACTCTCTGCCTTTGAGATAGTCAATTTCATTGCTAGGAAATGTTTCCAGACATTGACCCCAAAGCTGTCTCTCTGTACATTGCATCTTTTGCTCCCAGTAGGACCTCTGAGGTGACACAACATTAGTCTCATCTAAAGCTGTCAAACCTGAGCATCAATTTTGACCCACAAACTCTTCCTGGAGATTCCAGTGTGGACTCATCCAATGAGTTTTTAAAAGTTGAGTTAGTTGATACTTTTTAAATTGTGGATTTCACATAATCTGGATTTCCAGCTTGCAAACCCCTGGAGCCAGGTAGCAGTCTGCTGTTTAGACAAGGCATGCCTGTTTCAGTGATAGCTTTCATTATACTGGAAACTCTTTTCACCCACCTTACCTGCACAGCTCTGACAAGCATTTGAGTTTGAAACTTCTGGATCCATCTTCCTTATGTCAGATCTTCACTCATTGAAAGAAAGTTATTTATATACACCCAAAGTTTCTCTTCCCCAGTGTTTGCATCTCCAACTCCTTCAATTCCTGTTCTTTCTTCCTTACTACAGTGGCAACAAACCCAGAGACTCTTTTCCTTTTATGGGTTTTAAGATTAATCACATCAAAACCCACATTGACTACAGGGAAGTAACATTTCTGCAATTTTGCAACATTCTCAGAGTTCTCATGCTTGATCTTTAGATGCTAAGTGTTCTTGTGACAACTGAAAGAGCCCTTTTATTTCTGAGGGTGAAATTTTGTGGTGGTTTGAAACTGTGTGTTACTCAGAAAATTATGTTCTTCAAGCTAATCCATTCCTGTGGGTGTAAATCTAGTGTAAGCAGGACTTTTTGGATAGGTTACATCAGTTAAGGCATGGCCCAGGGTGGGTCTTAATCCTTATAGGAGTCCTTTATGAATGGGATGAATACAGAGAGAGAGAGAGAGAAAGCCACAGAAGCAAGAAACTGAAAGTAACGAAACCCGAAAGAGAAGGGAGAGACCAGCAGATGCTGCCATGTGCCTTGCCACGTAGCAGAGAAGTCCAGGATTGCTGGCAGCAGGTCTTTGGGAAGAAAGCATCGCCTCGATGATGCCTTGATTTGGACATCTTTCTCACCTCAAAACTGTAGAGCCAATAAATTCCCATTGTTAAAAGCATTTTATGGCACCTGCTTTCAGCAGCTTAGCAAACTAAAACATCCCTCCCTCCTTCTCAATTCCTAGAGAGTCAGAGAGCAGGGCCAGCCTTCAGGTTCATGAATGGTTGTTAAATGGACAATGTCTCCATGGGTTAGAATAAAGTACTAGAAAGGAGCTTCAGAAACATCTATTTCTGCACACAAGTCGGAAAAACTGGGGAATCCTTTGACTGCCTCATCCATCATTCATTTACCCATTGATTTGCTCACGTCTGCATTCATTGAATAGTTTGTTCATTCTTTCGGCAGCACTGGAGAGCCTGCTCTCCTGCCTGGTCCTGCAGGCAGAGCCCCTGACCTTGGAACATTAAGCTGCCAGATCTGGATTGTTCAAGCTAAACCAGCCCCCGAGCCTAAGGGCAGTAGGGATCCCGTTGAGTTTCTAATCAGGTCCATCTCAAGGGTCCACGGCAGGAAGTCCGCTGAGGAGCGGCCTGATGCGGCCACTCCAGGGTTTGGCTTGGCTGCTGATGTCCTCGAGTCTTTCTGCCTCAGTGCAAGCGGAGCAGTTTCCAGAGGGACACTGTGTGCTAATCTGGGGGCACATAACTGGAGTGTGGAGGGGCTGGCAGTCAGCAAGGACATTCCTTGACTCTTGGAATTATGCAGGTTTCCTCTGGGTCGGGAACTTCAGAAGGCGATTTATAGGCTTCAGCAGAATAACAGGCATGCAGATTCTCCTCTAGAGGAAATGGGTGAGAGTCAACCTGTCGTTCTTGACTCTTGTCAGATCTTGTTGTTGGGAAAGTGCTTGAGGTGGGTTTAATGGACTTGTGATCAGACGTGAGATAACATTATTTTCTATTTTCTTTTTTGATAATCCTTTCCAAGGAGTTTTTGGAAACGGAAGTGCAAATGATGGTTAAAAGTTCAATTTAGAAATTCATTCTTTTTTCCCCAATTCTTGCCAAATGAACAATTTGGTTGCAACCCTTTAGACAACACTAGGCACCATGAGGTTTCAGAGGGCTTCTATTGATATTTCAGAAATTCTTGAATGAATGAAATACGGAGCTTCCGGGACCTGTTTTCTTGTAAATCCTCATGCCCGAGGCTGTGCTGGGCATTTAAATCTTGTTTTGCTGGGGAGAAGTTCTGGGAAGCATGTGTGCAGAGCCCCTTGCACACCTTCTGGGGTTTTAGAAATAAAGTGCTTAAGGCAGCTGCTCCCAGGGACACATTGGTGCAGCTCTGGACGAACTATGTAATGCTCTGTGCAAAGGGGCTGTCAGAATTAAAAACATCTTTCAGTTCTGCTGAAGTTAATAAGTCAAGTTAAATCATCTACATATGTGGAAACAGAAGATCTTCAAAGCAGCGTCTTCATTATAGAAAACGTGTTAAAATTAGTAACTATTTTATATCTTGCCTATTTCCCCCATCCAACCTAGTTTTTTTTTAAACATCCAAATATAGATGTTGCAATATTAAGGTAGAGATACACAGAGTTCCAAAACTAAGAGATGAAATCAGGGTTTAAGTTCTTACCCCGAGGATCAGGGGACTCTTTGGGCGTGTAGACAAACTTAAATTTTCAGCTCTCTCCCTCTCCACCTTTACAATCCCAGAAAAACTTGACTGCTTCTCCATTTCTTGTCCTGGGGGCTTTCCTGATTTTTGTTGCTTTAGCTTAGTGTCTTTGAGGAACGTGGTTTTGGTGCCTTCTGGACACTTGTTTTCATGCTAGGAATGGAGTAGGTTCTCGATCAACATTTGTAGAAGGAATTATGAATGAAAAATTCAGGTAAACTCATTGAGCTTTTCCTTTACCGTGAAGGGTAATTTCCATGGAGGCTGACAGCCTTTGCGACATGGGTCCTAAACCACACTTGGAGCCTGGGCTTATCGAGGTTTTTTTTAGTCAGTGTGGCACCAGTTGGTTGCTTTCTCTTCCTTTTGGGAATAGCTCCCCTATTTCCTTTTGGAGACCTGCTCCCCCATTGTAGTTGGGCTTTCTGTACTGTTACCCTGCCCGTCGCCCAATATCTGAATATGTGACCCAAGCTGAACCAACCAGATTTTCTCTCTCGGGACATTGATCGCTGTGAAGAGGAAAAAAAGTAGCTGGAGCTGATTTATCCAAATTATAAGATGGTCACTGTGACAGTTTGAAGTTCTTTTATGAATTCCCAAAAGAAAAAGTTTCTGTTTTTGAACTAATCCATTCCTGTGGGTGTCAGACTCTTTGATTGGACTACATCAGAAAGGCATGACTCAGGTTGAGCCTTATATAAATGGGGAGAGAGACAGAGAGAGAGAGAGAGAGAAGAAAAGGGAGCTTTGCCATATTGATCCTGCCCTGGGAGAGAGAGGACTGCAGGGAAACAGAGGAGCCCTGAGAGGCTGAGAGAGGTCCTGGAGTCTGGAACCAGCAGAGCATAGAGGCACGGAAAGAGGCCCCCCGAGCAGCTCAAGGCTGAGGAGACGAGCCTGCCATATGCCTGGTCGCCACATGGCAGGACATCAGGATCAACAGTGGCTGGCTTTGGTGAGAGAGCATCTCCGAAGCTGCCTCGATTTGGACATTTCATGGCCTCGGAACTGTAAGCTTTTGCCCTAAATAAATCCACTTTATAAAAGCCAACCCATTTCTGGAACTTTGCATCGGCAGTCCTGTGGCAAACTAAGACGGTCAGGTAGCTCCTGCTTCCGGGATCCTCAGACCTGCCCTAGTTCTGTTCCTTTCTGGGTTTATCCCTTCGAATTAACAGCCACACCAGCTCCTTCTGCTTCCTTTGTGCTTAAGACAGCCAGCATCCTTTTCTGTGCTTGTTACCCAAGAATGCTAACTGGTGTGCCCAGTGAGTAGGTGTCACTCCTGTGTTCTGTGATCCGTGTTGGGGGTGCAAGTTCGTAGAGCACATTTTTGCATTGAATCTTTGCACCGTCACTCCCCAAATGAAGTACTACCTGGAGAAGTGTGTGTAGTAATTGAATGTAAAACAATGTACAAAATGGCTTCAGGGACCCAGAGGCTTTGGGTGGAAGGGGATGGGGCTTCTGAAGAGTTTATTCCCCACCTCTGGTTCTGTTCAGAGTCACAGGTACCAGAGCGTCAGAGATGGTGGAGCGCAGCAGCTTAATAATCTCCCTGTTTTCAGGTGAGACTCAGGGAAGGTTAGTAATTCCTTCCAGCTAGTCAGTCCATTCTCTCACAGAAATTCTCATGGAATAATATACAGATATAATAATTAGTCAAATGGGGGAAATCCATGACATTATTTTGCTATTTCTTACAGTTTTTACTACCCTTATACTTTATTATTTTGTTTTTGCTAGTACTGCATTCTATCAACTCTAGTTGAAACATTTTCTTTTGTTCTAGCTTAGGAAAGAGGCAGACAACTGGTCAACCTCCTCTTGGAAGGTCCTCCCTATCAGAAGGCCAGTCCCACGTCTCCTCATTGCCTTCCTTTTGCATGGAGGGGTTAGGGCCCTGCCCCCAGAAGCTTGGCTCCATGCTGCTGCACCTGCTGGCCTGACCCAGCCTTCCTTGGTCCACCCCCAGCTTGGCTTTAACTCCCATCCCGCCTCCTGTCTCACAGCCCCTTCTTTGTCGCTCGCCTGGCTCATCAGTCTGCTGGCCGGTCCCCAGGCACGTCCTCCCTACCCACACTGCTCTGCATTTCCTCCTGCTGGACACTCACTGGGGGAGGCCTTGCCTGCGTCTCCACCTGGCACCAATGCTCACAACCGAGAACAATGCAGGCTGGCTGTGCTTTTCTGCAAACAATGCATTTCTTGTTATTTTTCTGGCATATTAAGGCGACATACCTTAATCCACACATTTGGTAGTTTGTAGAGAAAAGAGCAGGGACAGTGCTAAATAGAAGGTAGAAGTAGGGCAGCTGAAGCCTTATGGAGACTTTATACAAATTAGAGAAAGGTTTAGGCAGAGTTGACCACTGGCTGATGTGCAGTGTTTACAAGTGGAGCACCTGCTGGATTCCAGCCTCTTGTCTCCTCAGCCAAGCACCCTTTTGCAGTGCACGGCCCAACCAACTGTGCATGGCAGTCTTGAGTAAAACAGATAGTTTACAATTTATAAGTACATAAGTCCAATACCACATTTTTTTTTTTCTGTGTAAGCACTGGTTTCTATATTTTTGTGGGACTTTCTGCATATCAAACTCTTTTAAATCAACCTTTGCTTTTTATCATTAAAATTATATAAGCTCTTTATTATAAATTTGGAAAACACAGAAAACTATGAAGAAGAAAGTAACCATGACCTATGACCCTATTTCCAAGTATTAACTACTGTTTATTTTAGCAATTTTTCACTCTCACTTTTTAAATGCTTATAATATATCCTAATAGATATTATGTCATTTAATTATCCCCCAAACCTGTTAGGGAATTTAATCAGAATAGATTTTGCCCATTCTAGAGAGTATTAAATAGGCATATGAGAAGCAGAGAGTTGAGAGTGAGACACGGAGAATCTGCTGACAGCAGAGAAAGTGGTGCCAGGTAGACAAGTTTTCTTTAATGAAGATGTCTGCACCCTTCTCAGCCCCCAGGTTCTAATTAGAGTGTTTTATGGCTAAATGACCATGCAGCTAAACCCACTGCAAAGTGCATTCCCTGTAACCAGTTGGATCAGAGCTTCAAGTGCATTCTTTCATTTTCAGTGAATGAGATGAGGTGACGAAGTCCCTTCAAAATGGCTGTGCCTGGGCTAAGTGTCCGACAGACGTGCAGTAGTGCTAGCACCCTTCCCTCTGAGTGCCTCAGTGTCCCACGCCCTGGGATGACTGCTTTGAATTCATTCTCTCATTTGATCTTCAAGGAGATCCAGTGAAGAAGGCAACATTATTTTTGCCCCATTTTATGGATGGTGAAATAAAAGAGGGGTGAAAAGATAACCTCAAAGAAACAGCAGTAAGTGGCAGACGCAGGCTTGGAGTCCAGGTTTCCTACAGGCTTCCTCCTGCTTTAGCTGCCTCCAGTGACGTGCCACAAAGAGCCTGGAGATTCTGCCAGGCAGAAAGCAGTGAGCGTGCCAACTCCCCTGTTTCCCATTTTCCCATGAGTTGCACTGTGGACATATGGGGCCCATCTAACTTGCAAGTTACCATAGTGTAATTTTAGGACAGTGCAGTCTGAGGCTGCAGGCTCAGTCTGTGTAGCTGTATTGCCTGGGCATGATGTACACGAACAAAAGTCTGTTTATAATGCAGATGCGCTTATCTTCCATTTGCTTTTACCATTTTAGTGTTTAAGTGGATCTAAAGGCTTTCTATGGAGACTTATGCTGGTACATAATGTGCTTCTAAGAACTCCTTTCTGAGGGACTAACAGGAAGTCAATTACAGGTAAAATGTGGCCAGATCCAACATATTCCTAAACCTGTAAACTTAAAAATTGTTCACATAAGAATTCCAATGGATTCTAGATTGCCTGCATATTAGGAAGCCCTGGAATTGGATTTAATCCAAGAAATATTTTTTCCCTATCATGCGATGACCATAACTTTTATGAAGCTGGGTAGTTTGGGATCAGCCGTGAGCCTCACTGAGCGTGCTTAAAATCTGGTGTTTCCCGCCCATCAGAATTCCCAGGTCTCTCTGATCTGAACATTAGCCACAAACTCCCTTACCTGCCTCCATGTTCCCTCCAGCCATTGCTCTATTTTTCTCTTCCTTTTCATAGCCAAATCTCTAGAAAGAACTGTCCACAGTCTGTTTTTCCAGCCCCCCCCCCCCACCCTTTCTAGTAGTCAGGGCCAGAAGGAGCAGCATAGAGGAGCTGACAGCCACGGGGCAGTTTTGCTCCCAACCCCCAAATAGCACCCAATCGTTACTTGACGATAGAACACTTTGCAGAATACTTTTTAAGACTGTCCCCGTCAAGCACAGAGGATGACTCCTGTTTGCCATCCTGGTTTCAGCCAGTCCCTGCAAGGGACAAGCAGAAGTCAGTGGTCCTGCCAGGGAGAAAGCTATGGGCTGGGGTGGGTGGCTGTGTCCCGGGTTGGAGGCCCACGTAGAGCTGATACTCAGGAAACAGAGGTTATTCTTTCAGCACAACAAACCAGAGTGAAACACAGCAGTTGTCACGAAACAGCTGGCTAACGGAGCTCCTCACATGTCTCAGATTTCTTACATAGCGGCCCAGGGGGTGGAGGCTCTGCGAGTGAATATTCTAGTGAATAAGGCAGAAGCTGGATGACCTTTTTCTGACTCAACCTCTGAAGTCACGTAGTAGCACAACCACTGTACTGGGTTGGTGGAAGCAGTCAAGAATCCCTCCAGAGACCCAAGGGGTGGAGACGTAGACTCCGCCTTGTGATGGGACCAGTGTCAAAAAATTGGGGGCATGTTTCATAACCACTAGACCAGGTGTCAGGACAAGATCTATTGACTCCCAGTCCAGCCTGGTTGGAAGGCTAGAGGCTTTAGCTCTCAGACTCAGGGTCTTTCTCTTACTAGGTTTGTGATCTTAGGCACATTCTTTGACCTTGCTGAGTGTCCGTTTCAAAGCTTCATCATTATAAAGTGAAGAAGCAGCAATTCTGACCATACTCGATTGTTGTGAGGGTGAGATCAAACGATGCTTGTGAAAAACTAACACAGCATTTAGCGCTTAATGGGTGCTTAAGAAATAGTAACTATTAATAACAAAAATGACCCATTTAACGATGATAAATAAGCCTATATTTGTTACTATTATTAGCACTGTTATTGTCATGAATCACCTCGTCCAGAATAAACCTAAGAAATATGAACTCTCTCCTTTCTTCCTCCATGGTTCCAGCTCCCGACATGGGCTTGGCTTTGGGGCCTGCGTCTCTATCGTCTTGGGGGACAGAGGAGTGCTGGCTTCCTTTTCTGCTAACCTCTAGTTATTTCCCTCATCGATTTGGATTCTTGGCCTTTCCTTTCATCTGTTACACATTCCCTCTGCCTGAAGCATATAGAATAGTGCCCATTTCCCTGGGTGGACTTGACTGGTATAAGGGACACACACAGTTGGGGCCATGGATTTGGATGAGAACAGAAGACGTCTCCCTTCCTCCTAGTTTCCCTCCCTCCCTTTCTTCTTTTGCACCCAGCTCCCTTTCTCTTCTTTCTTTTTTCTTTCACAAGGATGGAACAATAGCATATGTAGTCCTCCGCCACTTGTTTTTTTCACAATAACTCACAAACTTCCCCATAACTCTAATTCATACAGTTCTAAATCATTTTGAAAACAACTGCCTGGTATTCTACATTACGCATGTGCCCTAATTACCTCTTGAAGCCATCCATTTCACTACTGATGGATATTCTCCAGCATATCAGCCAGGCTTCTCCAGAAAAACAGAAACAACAGGGCCTATGTGTGCGCGTTCGTGGGTGTGTTAGCAATTGTAAGGAACTGGGTCATTTGATTGCAGGGCCCAGCAATCTAAATTTCACAGGGCGGCTGGAGGCTGGAAGTTCTGGTGAGAGTGGAAGGTGTGGTCTTGAGGCGGAATTCCTTCTGATCCCAGGAACCCTCAGGCCTCCTGCTAAGCTCTTCGGCTGATGGGGTGAGGCCCCCTCCATTAGGTGCTCTCCTTTACGGACTGTAGCTGCCAGTCATCCACAAAGTTCCCGCCCACTAGTGACTAGTCCAGTGTTCAACCAAACCACCGGACCCATAATCTAGCCAAGTTGGCACATCTACTTTATAGATGTTTTTGTTCTGTTGTTTTTTGCCACAGCCAGCAGTTCTGCATTAATTTATTTGTGCACATATTTCTCTGTATATTCTCTCTTTAATTCCTGTAGAATGGATTTCCAGAGGTGGAGTGGCTGCATCGAAGAGCATGAGTGTGACTGTAATTTAATGGATATCACCCAATTACTTTTCCCAAAGGCTGTAGCATTTACCCTCCCTTCAACAACTTATTTCACTCATTATTCATTACTGCAAGACCTTTGTGCTTATATTTGGGTAACTCCTACCAGACTTGGTGCTCTGAGTGGCCATTTAGTGAAGCAGGGATTAAGAGAGGAGAGAATAAGGCGATAAAAGTGATGGCCAAATTTACTGCTTGAAATGGATTTTATTATTTATGGATTTGTTCTTTTTTTTTTTCCTCCTGCATTCTATAAAAAGTCAGCCTTAAAAAAAATTCCCTCTACAGAATTTCCGTCCTTTAATCTGTGAGTCCATGTAGGTGTCCTTGATATATTTTCTAATAAGGCACTTGGGAGGCTAATTGCATTGTATTTATAGCCTATAGAGGTGCTCCCTCTTCAGATGAGGAGTTTCCTTGGTAATGTACTAATAACCACAGGTTCCAAAAGGCTAATCTGAGACTAATGCAGAAAAATTCAAGGCAGGGCTTGCAGAGGACCCCATAAAGGCACCGAATGGAGCAGACAGACCATATGAGTCAGACAAGAGAGGCCTATGGCGAGGGTCTGGGTTTCTTTTTTTTTGAACTTGAGCTTTTTTGGTTTTCCACATACCTTGGGTTAAATCTGCACCAAAGTTAAGCTTGGCCTTGACCGTTTTGAGTTCCTATTGTTCAAAACAATGCAACTGTCTCTATAGAGTGACAAGCTGTCCCTGAATTCTGGTCCACCCACATCCTACTGCCCCCTGTTGGAATACTGCTCGCTGCCAGCCTTGAAATCCCCTAAGATTTCATCTCTCCTATAGGACGGATGAAGTAGCTGGCCTGTCTTTTTAATCCTATACCCTTCCTCCTCTGCCACCTCTCTCCATATTCCTGTTAAATTTCCCTGTTAACATTGACTGATTGTAAATTTGCATCATTTCAGCACTTACGTGGTTGGTTAGAAATGATGATAATTGTATTAATACATAAAAATTACAAATATTTTGGAACACCTATGTTTTGAGCACTAAGCTAGCTGCTGCATATTTGTACTCTGTCATAAATACTAATTCTGTAAGTAGGAATAACTATCTATTTGATAGATGATAGTCCCGAGGCTCAGAGAAATTTTGTGACTGGCCCAAAGCCGCACAGGAGGTAACTGGCAGGCATGGGCTTTACATCTAAATGCACATCTCAGTTGGCTTCCCCGTCCATCCACGCAGCCCATGAAACCCTCCTACCTCCTGCCAGCCTCCCTCCCACCAAGTGGCACACGCTTATGCCCGTTTAAAGCACCTTCGCCGCCTCTGCTGCTTCCCGTTACTCTTCTCCATCCTCTCTTTCATGAGCAGATGTGGTGAACTCCTATGTGTGCCGCGCTCTGGGCACGTACTTTCAGGTTCCTGGTCAGCAACAGGCTTAAATGTGGCTCAAACCCAATTCCAGCCGTTTCTCCTCTGCACTGTAAGCCATCTGAGGGCATAGGTTTGCTGGATTGTTTTCTATATGTCCCTTCTATATGTCCCTTTCTATATGTCCCTGCCCAGGATGGAGCCAGGCTTCTATCATACCAATTAAGGATCTTTCCGTGCTTGTCACTTTCCACCGTGTGTTCACACGCACTTGAGCCTCTTCCGTATTATCATACCTATTTCACAGGAAAGGCGGCTGAGGCTGTGGGAGACTGAGCAAAGAGATTCAGCTAAGCGAGTGACCTGCTGCTGCTCAAAGGTCACTCACCCAGAGCAGGGGCTCTCAACCAGGGGTGCTCTGGCCTCCCCAGGGAACATTTTGCGGTGTCTAGAGACATTTTGCTTGTCACAGCTGGGGAACTGCTACTGGTAGGTAGTGGGTAGAGGCCAGGGATGCTGCTAAAATCCTGCAGTGCACAGGACAGCCCCCACAATAAAGAATGCTCTAATTCAAAATGTCAATAGTGCTGAGGTTGAGAAATTCTGCTACAGAGGAAAGAAAAGAGACATATTGTTTGTTCAGACTTTCTACTTTTGGATATTGTAAAGGATGCAATTTTTATATAATACTCACAGAGACACTGAATGCTATCTTTCCCTCCTAAGATCTAAACCCAAAATAATTCCCCAGCATCCTTAAAAATAACTGTTGTATGTATGGGGCATAAGGAACAACACATGTTATTATTCAAATGCAAAGCTAGTGAGCCTTAATTTTCAATTTTTAGATATATGCTTTTTAAAAAGAATGTGCCTAATACCTTGGTTTCCACTTGGAGAGACCAAGAGTGACAGTTGAGTTTCAGGGGACAACATTGATAAGACATGGGTCTCGTGGCTCAAATTAAGAGTGAAAGTTTGTTTCAAATCATATGGCTCCATACTTTAAGCTGGGCAAAGGTTGGATCTGTACTCTTTCTGTTAAAATCCTCTGGTCCTATATTTATAACCAAATAAGTATCATAAAAAATATTTAAGTTCTATTCATCAAAATGGTGTCGCATTTATGGATGAAATTATATGATGTCTAGAATTTGCTTCAAAATTCTCCAGGAAATAAAAAAGTGTGTGTGTGTGTGTGTGTGTGTGTAGGATGGAGGTTAAATGAAACAAGATTGGCAAAATGCTTGTAATTGATAAAGGTGGCTGGCTGGATGATGGTTATATAGGGCTTTATTTTACTATTATTTTCTGTCACATAATGTTGAAAATTTCCAGAATAAAGAATTTTGAAAATGTGTATTAAGACCATCTGCAGAATGATAAGGAATGCATTTGCAAATATAATAGATAGAACTTGTTTCTTGCTCCATCTCTGGATGCACAAGCAACTTCTTGAGTAAAATTCCGTGCCTGTGTCTAGATCATTGTTGAATCCAGCAGACTGGTTTTTGTTTCAGTATTTTCAGGGAACTCTGAAAATTAAAAGTGACCACAATGTGGGCAAAAGATTTGAACAGATACTGCACAGAAGAAGTGATATGAATGACCAGTAAGTGCATGAAAAAGTGTTCATCATCATTATTCATTAAGGAAATGCAATTAAAAACACAATGAGAGAGGAGGGGGCAAGATGGTGGCAGAGTAAGGAGCTCCAAGAGTCAGCTGTCTACAGGGCAGTTAGTCATCACCCAGAGCTATCTAAATCACCTGTTTTGGGGGCCCAGGAGACCAGAAGAGCATCCTGCACCATCTTGGGAAGAATGGAAGGAGGAAACTGCCCATCTGCAGTGAAGATTCGTGAGTGGAGCACTCCATGCCATAGAGGCCAGAGCCCATTCCCCACAGGTGGCTCATGCCACTTCTTGAGCTAATCCCTGGCTGGAGTTGGAAGCTCCATTTCACAAAATTGGTGAGGAAGAGATGGTTGGACACAGATTTCAGCTACTGACTAGTAAATTCATATGGCAAAGGTCCAGTCCTAAGAACAGCTAAAGTTTGAACCAGTCCAGGTCAGAGAGAGGCCAGTGGCCTCCATTTTAACTCTGCCCACAGCATGAGGGGAAGTAGGGCTGATTGAAAATCACAGTGAAAGTAGGAACTGGCTTCTTTCCACCCTGATCAGATTGCAGTCCTAGCCTAGGCTGGAGCCCCACCTCTGGCAGGGAGGAAGCTGGGGGGACTTGCACCAGTCTCTCTGGGCAACTACAATCACTTTTGCCCTGCATGGACTAGACTGGTGGGCAAACCTGTGGATACATCTCTGCCCCCGATAGGATAGGAGAAGGGTGGTGATTCCACAATCTCTCCAGGCAACTGCAGGCACTTTTGGCCTGCACAGACTAGAGTGTTTGGCACTGCTGTGGATCCATCCCTGTCCATGACAGAGCAGGAGGCAAGACAGGGCTCTCTAACCCTCTCCAGACAACTGCAGTCGCTTTTGGCCTGCAGATTAGATTGCTGGGCACACCAGAGGGTCCATTCCTCCCTTGGCAGGGAAGGAGGGGGGCTGATCATCAGTCTACATGGGCAACTGTGGTCAGTTTTCCATGGCTTAGTTTGCTGCCCACACCTGCACCCCATCACCGCTCCAGGCAGGGGAAGAAAGGATGTGGAACTTCATCAGTCTCTCCTGGCAAATACATATGGTCTTGGCCTGCACAGCTTGGATTACTGCACACAGCTGTGGCTCCATCCTTACCCCTGGCAGGGGAGAAAGGTGGGAGAAGTTTCATTGTTCCTGGGGCAATGAGGAGAGCATAGAGTACCAACCACATACTCTGCTCCTATTCTGCAACCAGCAAGGGATAAAGGGCAAGAAACAGACGAAAAAGAACTGAAAAAAATTCAGATTGGCTAAACACGAGCCACTATAAAGTCCCAAATTAATTTGAACTAAGCATCAAAGAGGGGCTGTATCACAAAGCCAATCAAATACAAAGCCCTAGACCAAAGAGAGAAAAGCAGCCAAGAATAAATACATCTAGTAAGTCAGTTTCTGAGACACCAAAATAAAAAATTGCCATCCATACCAAGAAACAAGAAGATACGGCCCAATCAAAGGAGCACACTAAGATTCCAAATGACGTAAAGGAGTTGAGACAACAACTTTATAGATGTTCAAACATCTGTTCATAGATGTTCAAACAAATCTCCTTAATGAATTCAATGAGATGCTAAAGAGATTAAGGACATCAAGAAGACACTTGGTGAGAACAAAGAAGAGTTTGAATGCATGCATAGAAAAATAGCAGATCTTATGGGAATGGAAGGCACAATAAATGAAATTAAAAATACACTGGAGGCATATAACAGCAGATTTGAAGAGGCAGAAGAAAGGATCAGTGAACTTGAAGACAGAGCCTCTGAAAGTGAACATACAAAAGAACAGGTGAAGAAAGAAGGGAAAAAATTGAACAGAGTCTCAGGGACTAAATGATGGCAAGAGATGTGCAAACATATGTGTCAGGTTGTCCCAAAAGAAGAAGAGAAGAGAAAAGGGGCTGAAAGAATATTTGAGGAAATAATGATAGAAACCCTATTGAACCCTATTGAATAACATAGATATCCGTGTCCAAGAAGCACATACTAATCAGAACATCAAATGCCAAAGATAAAGAGGAAATCCTGAGCAGCAAGAGAAAAAAGATTCATCACAGACAAGGGATGCCTAATAAGATTAAGTGCTGATTTCTCATCAGAAACCATGGTGGCAGGAAGGAAATGTTACAATATATTTAAGATACTGCAAGAGAAAAACTGCCAGACAAGAGTCTTATATCTGGCAAGATTATATTTCAAAAATGAGGGTGAGTTTAGAACATTCACAGATAAATAGAAAGTGAAAGAGTTTCTAACCAAGAGACCAGCTTTGCAGGAAATACTAAAGGGAGTGCTACATCCTAAAAAGAAAAGACAGGAGAGAGAGGCTTGGAAGAGTGTCTAGAAATGAAGCTTATATTGTTAAAAGTAACTAAAAATGTATAAAGAGTGGTAAAAACAAGAGTGACAGATAAAACTCAAAGATAAAAATGAGTGAAGAACTGCTTTTACAAGAATAACAATGAATGTTAATGGATTAAACTCTCCAATCAAAAGACACAGACTGGCAGAATGGATAAGAAAATATAAGCCATCTATATGCTTTCTACAAGAGACTCACCTTAGATGCACTGATACAAATTGATTGAAAGCGAAAGGCTGGAAAAAGATATTCCATGCATGCAGTAACTGAAAAAACCAAAAAACAAAAACCAACCAAACAAAAAACCTAGACTAGCTATACTTATATCAGATGAAATAGACTTAAAAAGCAAAGCTATTTTAGAGACAAGGAAGGTCATTATATACTAATAAAAGGGGCAATTCACCAGGAGGAAATAACAATCATAAATGTATATGCACCTAACAAGAATGCCCCAAATTACACCCGGCAAACACTGGCAAAACTGAAGGGATAAATAGATGTCTCTACAATAATAGTTGGAGACTTCAGTACACCACTAACATCATTGGATGGATCATCTGGGCAGAGGATCAATAAAGAAACAGAGAGCTTGAATAATATGATAAATGAACTAAACTTAATAGACATATACAGAACATTGTACCCCAAAACAGCAGGTTGTACATTCTTCTCAAGTACTTATGGCTCTTTCTCCAGGATAGACCATATGTTGGGTCACAAAGCAGATCTCAATAAATTTAAAAAGATTGAAATGATACAAAGCACTTTTTCTGATCATAATGGAAAATCAACAACTGGCAGAAAAAAGGAAAATTCACAAATATATGGAGATTAAACAGCACACTTTTAAATAATCAGTGGTTCAAAGAAGAAATTGCAAGAGAAATCAATAAATATTTCAAGACAAATGAAACGAGAACACAACGTAGCAGAACCTATGGGATGTTGTGATAGCAGTGCTGAGAGGGCAATTTATAGCCCTCAATGTTTACATTAAAAAAGAAGAAAGAGCTAAAATCAATGACCTAATTAGACAGCTGGAGGAACTAAAAAAAGAAGAGCAAACTATGCCCAAAGCAAGCAGAAGGAATGAAATAATGATGAGCAGAGCAGAAATAAATGAAATTGAGAGCAGCAACAATAAACCAATTGAATTAACAAAACCAAAAGATGGTTCTTTGAGAAGATCAACAAAATTGACAAACCCTTAGCTAGACTGACAAAGAAAAAAGAAAGAAGATGCAAATAAATTAAATCAGAAATGAAAATGAGACCATTACTATTGACCCCACAGAAATAAAAGAGATCATAAAAGTATACTATGAATAACTGTATGCCAACAAACTAGACAATGTTGATGAAATGGAAAAATTCCTAGGAACATATGGGCAATCTATATTGACCCTAAAAGAAACAGAAGAACTCAACAAAGCAATCACAAGCAAAGGGATTGAAACAGTTATCAAACAGCTCCCCAAAATGAAAAGCCCAGGACCAGACAGCTCCACAGGTGAATTCTACCAAGCATTCAAAGAAGATTTAAAACCAATCTTACACAAATCCTTCCAAAAAACTGAACAGGAAGGAACACTACCAAACTCATTCTGTGAAGTCAGTGTCACCCTAATACCCAAGCCAGATAATGATATTACAAAAAAAGAGAGAAAATTACAGACCAAATTCCCTAATGAATACAGATGCAAAAATCCTTTAACAAAATACTTGCTAATTGAATGCAACAACACATTAAAAGAATTATTCGTCATGATCAAGTGAGTTGTATCCCAGACATGCAAAGGTTGCTCAACACAAGAAAATCAATCAGCATAATACACCACATTTGACAAAATTCAGCATCCTTTCTCGATACAAACACTCCAAAAACAGGAATCAAAGGAAACTTTCTCAACATGATAAAGGGCATGTATGAAACACCCACAGCAAACATTGTACTCAATGGTAAAATATTGAAAGGTTTCCTGTTGAGATCGGGAACAAGACAAGAATGCCCACTGTTACCGCTGTTATTCAATATAGTTTTAGGAGTTCTAGCTAGAGCAATCAGGCAAGAAAAAGAAATAAAAGTCATTCAAATTGGAAAGGAAAAAGTAAAACTTTCATTATTTGCAGATAATATGATCCTATACCTAGAAAATCCTGAAAAATCTACTGTATTGTTTATTAGCTACTAGAGTGGCAGTATACAAGATTAATATGCAAAAATCAGTAGTGTTTCTATACACTAGTAATGAGCAATCTGAGGAGGAAGTCAGGAAAAAATTCAGTTTACAATAGTGACAAAAAAGAATAAAATATTTAGGAATAAACTTAACCAAGAATGTAAAGTACTTGTATTCAGAGAACCGCAATGCATTGCTAAAAGAAATCAAAGGAGATCTAAATAAATGGAAGAACATTCTGTGATCACAGATGGGAAGATTAAATATCGTTAAAATATCATTTCTACCCAAATTGTTATACAAATTCAGTGCTATCCTGATAAAAATTCCAACTTTGTTTTAAAGAAATGGAAAAGCCAATTACCAAATTTATTTCGAAGGATAAGGGGCTTCAAATAGCCAGAAACATCTTAAAAAGGAAAAGTGAAGTTAGAGAACTCTCACTTCTGGACTTTAAATCGTATTACCTAGCTACCATGGTAAAAACAGCTTGGTACTGACATAAAGATAGACATATAGAACAATGGAACTGAATTGATGGTTCAGAAACAGACCCTCACATCTATGGTCACATAATTTTTGACAAGGCTGTCATACCCCCCCAGCTTGGGCAGAACAGTCCATTTGAGAAATGGTGCTGAGTGACCTGGATATTTGTATCCAAAAGAAAGAAAAATGACCTCTACCATACACCTTATACAAATACTAACTCAAAATGGATCAAAGCCACTGAGTATACACTTTGGATAGAATGTGCAAAGCAAAGGACTATATAACACAGTGCCCCATGTGGTGGAAGATGGACTGTGGTTAACAGTACAAATATAAGAGTGTTTTCTCATGAACTTTAACAAATATATAATATTAATACATGGTGTTTATAATAGGGGGTGCATGGAAAAAATAGCAATTGTACACTAAAGAAAACAAAATGAGATGCCACTACACACTGAGTAGAATGCTTAAATTGAAAAGACTGATAACTAGCAAATTTTATCAAGAATGAGGAACAACTAAAACTCTTATAATATTTTGGGGGAGTGTAAAATGGTACAGCCATCTTGGGGGAAAAGGGGCCAGTTTCTTTAAATACTAAATATACACTTTCTCTATGACCCAGCCATTTTAATCTTGGATACTGATTCAAGAGAAAAAAATATGTCCACAAAAAGACTGGCACAAAAAGACTCGTTTGTAGTAGCTTTATTCATAATAGTCCCAAACTGGAAACAACCCATGTGTTCATCAACAGGAAAATGAATTTAAAAAACCATGGACTATTCATGCATTAGAATACAACTCAGCAATAAAAAGAAATGAGCTACTGGTACAGAAACATAAATGCATCTCAAAAACATTATGCTGAGTGAAATAAAAGTCCACACTATATATTTCATTTCTATGAAGTCCCAGAAAAGGCAAAACTAATCTATCATAGAAAAATAAGAACAATGGCTTCTCTGGGGGACTAAGGGCAGGGTTTGACTGAGAATGGCATGTGGGAATATTCTGGAGAGATGTAATGTTCTTTAGCTTCATGGAGTTTGGGCTTCACAGGTGAATGCATTTGTCAAGACTTTACAAATGGTACATTTAAGATTTATAAATTTCAAACTGTTATATCCACTTGGATGGAATAACGAGGACCAAATTTTTCTCCCACTTAAAACAATAAATGGACAAAATATATTAAATGACAGGTTATCAGACACTGGACATCAGGCAGCACAAGACCATGAGATATGGAAAACAATGTGATGAGCCCAATGGTTGCCCCTATTCAACTGCCTTGAGAGAATTACATCTTTAGTGCATGGAGAAAGAACCCAGGCAGAGTCAGCAGAATTCTTGAGTTGAGGAGATGAAGCTGAAGATCTGGGGAAACCAAGGTAACTAGAATTAGCAAAACAGAATACTGGGGAGAAGTGAGCCATGCAGAAAAAGCACTACAAAAATAAGCAGGGGGACCCCTCAAGTATTCAGTTGAGTAATGATCATCACATGTGTGTGAGGAACCTACCTGAGCCCAGGAAAAGAACCACACCACTGGATAAGAAGTACTAGTGCTCGGTGCCCACACAGGCTGGGAATAGTGCCTGTCCCCACCAGTCCAATTGAAAAACCTCATAATTCACAGGGTGCTGGGTTGAGTAGGATCTTGCCTAAATGCTGGAGAATAATTAACCCTAGACTGTACGCTGCTCCAATACCACATAACAAATCCTAAAAGCCACATTTGAAAGGGTCAAGCTGTACTGAAGTACCTCAACTGCTTTCCAGAACAAGCTAAAGAATATTTATAGGAATGCAAAAATATTCAGCATTGGAAAAAAGTAAAATTCACAATGTTTGCCATCCAATCAAGATTTCTAGACATGCCAAGGAGGAGGAAAATACCAATAATGAGAAAGTCAATCCTTGGAATCTGACACAGATATTAGAATTAGCGGAAATGACATGAAAGAGTTATTATAACTGTATTCCATATGGTCAAAGAATTAAGCAGTGACACAAAAGATATAAAAGAGACCCAAATTGAACTTCTAGAGATGAAAACTACCATGTGTGAGATAGAAAATACACTAGAAGGGTCTAACGGAAGTTTAGACATTGAAGAAAAAAATTATTGACCTTGAAAACATAGCAAAAGAAGCTTTCCAAAATGAAATAGAGAAAAGAGAATGTTTTAAAAGAAAGCAGAGCATCAGTGAGCTGTAGGACAAGTTCAAGCAATTACATAGGTAATTGGAATCCTCCCCAAAGGAGAGGAAAAAAGAGGCTAAAGAAAGATATATTTGAAGAAATAACCAAACATTTTCCAAAATTGTTGAGAACTATGAGTCTACAGATAAAAATAGTCAATGTACTCCAAGCACAGAAAACACAAAGGAAACTACACCAAGGCACATTATAGTCAAGTTACTCAAAGCCAGAGATTAACAGGAAATATTAAAAGCAGCCAGATGAAAAAGTCACATTATAAACTGAGGAATAGAAATAAGAATAATAGACTTTTTTGTCAGAAACAATGGAAGTGAGAAAAATGTGGAGCAACATCTTTAAAACTACTGAATGAAGAAAAAAATATATCAACCTAGAATTGTATACCCAGTGAAAATATCTTTCAGAAATAAAGACTTTTTTGGGACATATGAAAGCTAAAAGATATTATCACCAATACACTCACATTACAGGAAATGTCAAAGAAAGTCCTTCAAGCAGAAGAAATGATGCCTGATGGAAATAGGATCTACACCAGAAAATAAAGAACATCAGAAATTGTGGGTGCTTATAGTTTTACATGGGTGAATATACAGGATATTTTTCATATTATTTAAATTTCCTTAAAAGATCACTGAATGCTCAAACAAAAATATTAATAATGTAACATGGTATTGAAAACTCATGTAAAAATAAAATGTATGATAATAATACAAATTCTAGGAGAGGAGAAATGGAACTATACATTTGTAGAGTTTATATACTACATATGAATGGTATAATATCACTTGAAAGTAAAATGTGATAAATTAAAGATACATTCTATCATACCTAAAGCAACAATCAAAATTAAAAATCAAAGATTTACAGCTAATAAGCCAACAAAGAGATGAAATAGAATTATGAAAATTCAATTAACCCAAAAAAAGCCAGAAAATGAGGAAAAATAGAACAAAAAACATTGGCAAAATAAATTGCAATATTATTATTTAAACCTAAACATATCAACAATCACATTATATATAAGTGGTCTAAACACCCCATTGGAAGATTCAATATTGTGAGGATTCATTTCTTCTTAAATTGATCTATAGTTTCAACACAATCAAAATCAAAATCCCAACAGGCTGATTTGCAGAAATTGATAAGCTGATTCTAAAATTCTTATGGAAATTCAAATGACCTATAAGAACCAAAATGAGTTTGGAATAGAAGAATAAAGTTGGGTGATAACACTACATGATTTCAAGATGTATTACAAAGCTACAGTAATCAAGATAGGCAGGTAGATCAATGGAATAGAATGGAGAGTCCAGAAAGAGACTCACACATATGTGGTCAACTGATTTTGGACAAAGATTTAAAGGCATTCAGTTGAGAAAGTTTAAGTCTTTTCAACAAATGGTGCTAGAACAATTGGACATCCATATGCAAACAAAACAAAAACAAAACTTCTGTATGCAAACAAAACAAAAAACTTGTAGAAGAAAACATTTGTGCATTTGTGACCTTGGATTATGCAAAGTTTTTTTAGATATGAAAACAAAAGCGTGATTCATAAACGAAAAAAATGTGAAATGCATCAAAATTTAAACTTTCTGTTCTTTAAATGACACTATTAAGAGAGTGAAAAGGTGAGCCATAGTCTGGGAGAAACAATTTGGAAATCATCTGATAAAAGCTTTGTACTCAGAATATATAAAGAACTCTGAAAACTCAATAAGAAAGCAAAGGCCCTAATAAAAAATAGACAAAAGATTTGAACAGACACTTCACTGAAGAAGATGTAACGATGGCAGATAAGCACGTGAAAAAGTGCTGGATATCATTAGTCATTAGGGAAATGCAAGTTATTGTTCTGTTATCAAGAATGTGGAACAACCAGAAGCTCATGCATGTCTAGTAGGAATGCACTGTTCTGCTTAGGAAAACAGTTTTGGCAGTTTCTTAAAAGTTGAACATTCACCTACCATGTAAGCCAGTCATCGCATTCCTAGATATTTGCCCAAGAGGAAGGAAACCATATGTCCATACAAAAATCCAGGCATCACTGTTCACAGCAATTTCATTTGTCATAATCCCAAACCAGAAATATCCCTAGTGTCTGTAAACAGGTGGAAAATCATGGTATATCTCTACAATGGAATATACTCAACAATAAAATGATTTTTTAAAGTTATGAATAAACTGTTTTTTTGAATTTCAAAATAATTATGCCGAGTATAAAAAACACCAAGCATAAAAAGAGTACAAACCATATGATTCTTTTTATAAAATTCTAGAGAAGGAAAATTAAACTAATCTGTAGTGACAGAAAGCAGATCAGTGGTTGCCTGGGAGATCGGGGAAGAATGGATTGCCAAAGGGCACAAGGAATCTTTTGGGGGTGATGCATATGTTCATTGTCACTGGCTTGATTGTGGCAATAATCTTATAAATGTACATAAAATATATCAAAATACATCAAAATGTATATTTAAATATGCTCAGTTTATTGCATGTCAATTAAACTTCAAAAAAAACTGTCCAAACTTTTAAAAAGTTTTGTTCATTTCATTATATGTAAATTTCAACTCAAATAGAATAAAAAACAAGTATTGATCTTTAGTTAAGATCAATGGCACATGCATGATAAGCATGCGGCAGTATTTAGGAATGAAGTGCAGCTTGCTTTGAATACAGCAATCACAAGACATATACTGGATTGCTGGATGGCTGGAGGGATGGATATGTGGAAATGCAGACAAAGATTGTTTTTCTCTTTCCCTAATATAGATTTCATATCCATTTATTTCCATGCTATGTCTACCACAGAGACTGCTGGCAGATGGTACCACCCTATTTCTCTAGTCCAGTGAGCCAGGATCTGTATCACTTCCATGCTAGAAGCTTCTCTGCTTTACCTTTGAGTAGTTCTCAAGGTTTGGAGCCATGCCAGGCCTGCCTTGTGATTCATTTTTCTAGGGCTATCACAGTGCTAGAAAATTTCTCTCTTCTTCGTCGACAAGGACGCATATATAACGTTTTCATTGGTCACTGAAGAAATCCCAGATGTTTATCTTTGGAATGCCACAGCCACAAAAAGCGTGAGTTTATCATTCCGTATGCCAATTAACGTGGGGACGTGCTCACTGCCATAATTATCTTGATGAGGTCCTGCTTGGGTGTGAAAGATGAGGCTGGCCTATTGTACCTGCATCTTGCCTGGTACCCCTTCAGTGGCCTCTGGCCACAGCTGTCTGCCTGATTTACATCCAAGTGGCCTTTTCAAGGGTCTCCATATTGTTACAGCTCCAGAGTCCCTATGCTAAGCCAGGCCACCATCATCTCGACAACAGCTGCCAGGCCAGTGACCCCATCTTACTTTGGACGCCTCTGATCTGTTCTCCACGCAGTGGGCTTTGAGACATGTGGCTGGATCACGCCCACACACTGACTTGGCTTTACAGCATCCCTGCTGATCTCCCCAGCTTCCCTTCACGGCACAGCCCCTTGTCACCCAGGTCCCCACCTCGCTGGCAGCCTTTCTTTTCCTGAAAAGTCACTTCCTTCCCAGGACCTTGAAGGGTGCTATTTCTGCCCACTTCTCCCTTGCTAAATCTATTCAGCCCATGTGTCACTTCCCGTGGGAATATCTTCCCTAATTGTTCCTACCCCCACCCACCCAGACTAGGTTAAGACCCGCAGGTGTATGTGTTGATACTCAGGTTAGCTATGAGGGCTGCAGTGGGCTCTGTGGTTACGGTATTCAGAGCCTCCCTCCTCTACTGCAGACTCTACAAAAGCAGGGACTGCGCTCAACTCGCCCACCGCCACATCGCCAACCGCTAGCCGATGCGTGACACTTACTAAGCTCTCCATAAGTGTTTGCTGAATGAATGAATGAAGCCATGGCAACCTTTAAATCAACTGACCCTTAGCCGTTTGCCACAGTTTAGAGATGATTCATTCTACCTGCCCTTTGATCATTTTATTCCAGACTGGAAGTTTCATCCGTCAGACGACAGGCCACGAGGAAAGAGACCAGTGAGTCATTTTCTAAGCAGCTGTAGTTAAGGTCAAAGGAGGGGGAGGAGGGAGGAGATGCAGAACAAAGTTAACCACTGAGCATCGATTACCTTTGATTGATACTCCTCCAGGTTACGCTGCCCCACTCGTTAGCATGGGTAGGTGAAGGGGGGTGTAATTTTAAACAACAGTTTGAGGCATTTCTATTCTGGTCCTGAAACAGCTTAAATATTTTATGAGTTTTTAAGATTGGGAGAAATTAAAGCAAGTATGTAATCTTGCTCTGTGTGTGTATAAATATATACACATATGAAATTTAAATATACTCACACAAAATCTTATTGTAGAGCATCTCATAAATCTAAAAAAGATAGGGAGTCTAAAAAAACCTACCCATATGTAAACATAATATGAAAATATATTCAGTGTTAATTTCAGAATTTATTGCAATCTGCAGTACATCTTTAACAATTGCATATACACTCTCCCAAGAGCGAGAGTGAATTTTTAAAAAATGAAATATTTTGCATAAAATATTTTGATATTTAAAAAAACCAATATAACTTTTAAAAACCATAAAAGAAATGTCTAGCAGTAGTTGTAAGGGAACAGTTTTTTGGGAAAAAAGTCATTTTGCTATAGTTTCTATCCTCTGAAAGTGGGACCAATGCTCTAGATAATTATGTACTTTGGGATCATTAAAGGGCTTTTAGCAAATAATTTATCTAGTGTTCAAACGGGAATGTAAATAACTCAGTGATTTTTCCTTGTTAATTATAATTTTTGTGAATTACAATGTCTAGGCACCTCTCCAGGACCACAAATCCACCCATGAGTCAGAAAATGCCACTAACAATGTTGATACTGCATTTGATAAAGATTTTTTTCCATGAGTAGTCATTATCTTCAATTTTAGACCATTCTAGGAATAAAAACTGACAATACGAGCAACTTCTGTTTCATTCCATTTCTTGTATGCATTTTATGGCTTATAATATTATGTTTCTATATCTCAATGAAGCATTTTATGGCAGAGGTGTTACTTTTTATTAAGTACATATTATGCATATTTTATTACAAGTCTCTACAATCAAGCACCCTTTAAAAGACTAACTCGCAAGTCACCCCTGCTTCCTCCAAAATGAAAAACAAAGAGAATACCTTTCAGTGCACCTTGGTCTGAGAAATTCTATGAACAATAATGTTCTAAAATGTTAGAACTGAGATTTAGATCTTATTTAAGATTTCAGAGCATTTTGCTGCTGATTTGATTTGATTACCATATCATCCAGTTATGTGCATTAGAAAATGTCTCTGCGATGTGCCTTCTGTAAGTGATCCTGCGACTTACACACTCCTCTTTCTTTAAAAACCAAATGCAATTCACAGAAGAGGCTTATGGATTTGCAATTAAAATAGAAAGTGTGTTGCCTGAAACCAGAGAGGGTGCAGTGGGGTTTGACCTTCCATTTGTATATGGTAGCCTGGCTCAGTGTATATGTGCACGTGCGCATGTTTTTCAAACTCCCTGGAAAACAATTTGCAAGTGCAAACAGGCTAAGTGGTAAGTCTCCGTTTTTTGAGGATCCGAGGGATTTATAAATGCTAATTTTGAAAAGGTAACTCGGAGAATCTTAATGGGAGAGTGAGCTAAGATACCTCTTTAACCCTCTTAATGATGGCTGAGGTATCTGAAACCTGAAAGGTTAAAACGGTATCATTAGCTCCAGGTTTTTTGAGCATCTACTGGGTGCTCAGGGCCTTCTCTGAACCAACCCACTGGCGGAATCAGGGATATCTCCATTTTACCTGAGGAGGCACAGAAGGTGGTTTGCTCAAGGTCACACAGCTAGTAAGTGACGGGAGGAAGACGCAGACCCAGACCAAGCCAGCCCCTGGGCAGATCTCCTTCCAGCCCTCACTCTCCACGCTGGCTATTTGGTGGTGGAATCAAAGAAGTCCACAGTCAGAACTATTGCCACTGTACCACTAATAAGATACAGGAGATGCTTGTCACTGCCCTGCACTGTCTTCACTCTGTGGATTAACTGCAGCTCCTCAGTTCCCCTGTAGGTGCCCCAGTGGCTGCAGAGGGCATGCAGACCTCCTTGTCCACATGCCCCCACACATCCTGCCAGGTGACCTGCTTGCTTACCAAGGGTCCCTTGGTTTGTTCCCAGTCCACTTAGGCCAGGCATTCCTCTTGTTATGAGGTAATTTGATTAAATATCACCTGTTCCATGGAAGTCAATGCAATAGTAGGAAAAAAGAATTGCTGTTTCTGTGAAATTTAAGAGGAAAGCTTCCAAAAGAAGCCACTGCAGAAACTGCTGTCAAATTAGGTGTGGATCCGATAACGCTAAAGGCTTGGGAAGAAGTCAGAAAAATCCAGATCCTGAGCACAGGTTACTTCGCATGTGTCTTATGTTCTTGTGACACTTGAAAGAAATCCAAAGTATGAGTCAAAGACATTGTCTTCTAGGTATGGTTTATGGAAACTTCTTAGACCACAGGGAACTCCACACCCATAGGAAAGACATGGGTTCTAACGCAAAAGTTCTGTCAAATGAAGTACATTAAAGGTTTTAAATTATAATGAGGATCTTAAGGTATATATGATTTTCCACTGTAATGGACCATCCATCCATCCATCCATCCATCCATCCATCCATCCATCCATTTATTCTCTCTTTAGAAAGGAAAAAGGAAAATATAAGGTTGTAAAGGCAGAGATTCTTCTACCTCTCTGTGTTAGCAATACTGCAATTATCACAGCTAATGCAACATTTGGTAACAATTCCTCACGCCAGTAGCATCTTCTGCTGTTATAAAACTTGATTTTAAGCACTGTTTTATCTGGGCCTCACAATATCCACTTCAGCTAGTCAGGACACATTATACGTACCTCCATTTATGTATAGGGACACACAGCTTACCAAGCTTAGCAGGACCTGGGTGGCAGAATGAGAACTTGAAATGAGGTCTTCACATTTGAGAGCTCTTCTCTTTTTCTTTCTGATACCACCCAAGAATATGGACCACTTGGCTCTGTCAGGCTCAGGAAGAGGGGCCCCTTCCAAGTTCAAGGCCCTCCGTGGAAGGCATGGAAGGGCCATCTCAGTTTTGAGCCTTACTTATGAATGGGAAGATGGCTGCATATCATGCAAATGTATCCGGTGTCTGAATGCTGTTTGCACAGAAATGTCCCCATTCATAGAGTGGGAGACAGCTGGAAGTAATCTCAAATGCATTATGCATTGTGATTGCATTGGCAGAGGGGTAAGAAATGTTAAAGTTTTGTTACAATAATAATAACCATTGTGACAATACAATTTGTTTTACTGACGCCCATTTTTTGGCAACTCTATCGTTATAAACACAGCATGTGACTGTACTTTAATGAGACTGTATAAACTTATGCTTGGTTACGAGGGTATATTCGTCAAGCCTTTCTGGGTTCCCAGTTTCTGGGACACTTCTCTGTGCACAGCTGTGGTCGTCTGACCTCCAGCTGCAGGCCCAGAGTGGAATCTAGGTCCTGGTATCTCGGGCTAACTCCGTCCAAATGGAAGAGCTTCGGTCTGGGAGTTTCCAACCTGGCTGCACATCAGAATCGCTGGGTGTACTTTATAAAAATTCCCATGCCTGGGCACTACTCCAGACGAATTAAATCAGAATCTCAAGGGATAGGGGCCAGGCATAAGAAATTTTCTGAAAATTCCCTAGTTAATTCTAAAGTGCCGCCAAGACGGAGAACTACTGCTCTGGTTCAGTGCTTCTCAATCCACCATGGGCACAAAATCACCTGGGGATCTTGCAGAAAGACAGATTTTGGATCAGTACATCTGGGGAAGGAAACAGGCCAGGAAAATTCTGCATTTCTAATATGGTCCCAAGGGATGTTCTGGCAGCTGGTCCTTGGACCACAGTTTGGGTAGCAAGGCTCTGGCTAGCCATTAGGGACCTTTTCATGGGCCTTTCCTAGAAACCCAGCCCTGGCTTCAGAAAGATTAAAATGCTCTGGTCCAGGTCTCTTCCATCCCAAGAACTACTGGAAATTATAGCTGTGACTATTATTAACAAAACTGGAAACACCATGGAGACGCTACCATAGAAGACTGGAGATGCGCAAGTGTGCTCATTTTCAGATAGAAGCCAGACGAGTGGCTGACAACGTTCTGGAAGGAATTGTTTAAGAGATGACTGGGGATATGTGGAAAGGAGAGAGGAGGTCACCAAGAGCCACTTCAGGCACTTTCAGTCCGTGGGCTTTCTTGATGGTACACCTCGACAAGGAGGTCCGTGGCAGGCCACGGCCATTCTGTCAATCTTGAAGAGCTGTCACTGGAAGAAGGGTTGACTTTATTCTGGTTAACTGCACAGAGTGATGCAGGAGTCAAATATTAATGACTAACTTTTCTCTGACCACATCCATGGCCCACTCTCGACATGTACCATCCCACTAAACTGTCCTAGCACCCTATCCTTTTGTAGCAGCGAGTCAAGTTCAAGCGTGGGACTACTGAGGCTTAGACACATAAAGACATTTCCCCCAAGTTGCACAGCTGGGAGAGCTGGAATTCATTCACTTCTGTCGGAATCCAGAGTCTACTCGCTTTTCTAGTCTGCTCTGTTGCCAAATGAAGATGGAATTTTGGCTTAACTACAGAAGGAGAGGTGTAGTTCTCCTTAACCACAGAACAAGAGTGAGCTACTGCCGGGCGAGGACAGACTTCTGCTCTTGGGCTTGGGGCCGCAGGGCAGGGAAACCCCACCGTGAGGGATGCCGTGGGAAGAGGAAGACCTCTCTTTTGGCAGAATTGCTGTGGGGAATAGGTGAGAAATTGTTTGCAAAACATGGAACAGGGTTCCTGGCACCCTCTCCAGAACTCTCCACCGGCAGTAGCTGCTGCCCCTGCATGAATAAGTTTGTTAAGCACGAATGGCATGTCCTTCCTCTCTGATTCTATCGTCCTTGGCCTTTTTGACGAATGCGAGGTGCGGCTGCTGATCTGTTCTGCCCCCAAGGCCTTGTGCCTTTGCTGACCCCAGCCTTGCCCACGTCTCTGTTCCCCTCTGCCTCTCAATTGTCAGCCTCATGCAAGGGCCAAATAAAGCACTTCCTGCCCGTCAAGGCTGTTCTGCCTATGCCAGTCTTACCCGTCTCCACGATCACTAAGTTTCTGCGTCTATTCGGTGCACAGTCTGCACTCAGCTATGTTCTTTGTGGGTATAGTTTTTCCAGGGGTTTTTGTTTTTGTTTTTGCCCATCTTGTGCTGTCAAACGGATTGCAAGCTTCTTGAGGGCAGGCGAGCCAGGCAATATTAGTACTCAATTTCTGGAGGGATGTCTTGCTTCAGAACTTCAGAAGCCAGCATGGGGAGTGAAGAGGAAGAGGAAGATTTAGAGCCTCTGGGGAGATTTTTTTCTAAAAGTCCATGCCTTACTATATCTTCATATCAGAATCTGATGAAAGGTTTTAAAAGAATGGAGGAAACTGAGAGCTATGGAACTTCTAGTACGCATTAGATCCTAGGGCAGGCTAGGATTTTTTTCTTGGTTTACATTTATTTGTTTGTTTGTTTGCTTATTTATTTATTTTTAGAGAAGCTGTAGGTTTACAGGGAAACCACGCAGAAGATACAGAGCTGCTATCCACTCCCCCCTCACACACCGTTTTCCCGATTATAAACAGTTTGTACTAGTGTGGTGCCTTTATTACAATTGATGAAACGTTGTTATAATTACACCATTCACTGTAGTCCACAGTTTACCTGAGGGTCCACTGTACAGGTACAACAGTGTTTGTTTGTACAGGTGCTATGTGTTCTGTTAAATTTTTATTCTAGTAATGTAGACACAACCCCAAATTCCCCCTTTTAACCCCATTCAGATATCTAATTCAGCGTGTTCATTGCACTCACAATGCCCTGCCCCCATCACCACCTCTATTACCAAAACTTTTTCATCCCCCCAAACACTCTGCACCCATTAAGCCCCAACTCCCCATTCTTCAAATTTTAAAAACATCTCATTTGATCGCCTAAATCACCTTGACAACGTCTACTTAACTGCTGAGTTCTAACCTGATGCAGTCTGTTCCTGGCTAAGTAAGGAGGGGGGCTAACAGCAGGAGCCTCTACCATCCAGATTTTTCTATTTACAGCTTCAAGACAAAACAAAAAACAAAACACAACTGGCAACGCCGAGTGGCGCGGCTCTATCCTGCAAGGTGGAGCTGCTGCTTCTGCGCCTGCTGGCTGGGCATTGCATCTTAAACAATTTCCACCACACGTCGCATAAAACGTCCTCACACTTTAGTAACTGATATATTTATCAGGAATGAAAATTACCACACGTGGCTCAAAGAAGCAGATCTTCCGAACGTGCAGCGGCGGCTCCCTTGAGTGCTCGAGAACACGGCCTGCAGGCCTCCCTCCCGTCTATCCAGGTTCCAGCAAATGAGCATCCAGACAAACTAGAGACGGTCACCCGTCTTTAAGATTCGCTTGTAAATCCTCACCTTTGCGCCTTTGCTTTGGCCACAAGTGCTGCAAATCCACTTAAACTGGCTGACTGTCAGATGCAATTCTGCACGCCTTTAAAACCATTTTAGAACAAATGTGGCCATCGTTAGTGTCTGAGAGAGGGTCTCCTACAATGGACATAAAAGTGCTTTCTCATTTGAAACACGATAGCAGGGCTTCTTTGCACACCCCGTGAACTACTGAGATATTAAACATAACCTGACAAAATACATCCTGTTGCTCTAAACCATATTTTATCCCCTAAGTGATTCTAGCACTGCCAAGCAGTGGTGGGCATCACGGCTTTAGGTAAAAATCATGGGAGAAGTCCTCAACGTTGAGAATGCTTTTTCCTTTTTTCTGCGGAGTGAGAAAACACCATTCATTGTTACTTGACACAAATGTAGGTAAGTGCTTTGCAGGCATCCAGACTTGCCTAATCTGCTGCCTGTGGAGGCTGCTGAAGGGTGCTGAAGGATTAAGGTGTGTTTGGGGGCTTGTAGCTGGACAGGGATACTCTGCTTGTGGAAGGGTGATGTCACTTGCTGTTAGTCATTGCAACCCCAGTAATCCCTAAGCTAGTGGCCTGTATCAGTCAGGAAGGCTCTACTGTGGTAGGTAACAAATAACCCCCAATCTCAGTGGCTTAAAACAACAAAGGTTCATTTCTCATTGACATTTAGGGTTGACAGACTTAGCAACTGACATTTCAGATAGATAATGTGTGCTTTTTTATGCCCTGTATATTATTTGAAACTGCATGTCGATCTGAAATTCAGATATAACTGGGTGCCCTGGATTTTATCTGGCAGTACAACTCCTGCTCCAAGGCCACCATGGTCTGTGTAGGGGAGTTTGCACATCTGGGTGCCATATAATACAGAGCAAGAAGAGAGTTCTGGAAGGTCTCTCACTGATGACTCAATGCTCTGGTCAGGAAGGGACACATTATTTTGCTTAAACTCATTGGCCAGAACTAGTCATGTGACTTCACCCAAACATAAGAGGTCTAGGAAGTGCAGTCCTACAATGTGTGCTGGAGTAGAGAAAAGAATGCTTGTGACGACCACAAAGTCTAGCTGTGAGAATGAAAACAAGGGAGGGAGAGGCAGGCCCTGGGGAGAGCAGCAGAAGTGCAATCTCTTTTTTGACTTAGTGGGCAGAATAATGGCCCCCAAAGATGCCCACGCCCTCATCCTTGGAACCAGTGAAGATGTGACCTTATGTGGCAAAAGGGATTTTGCAGGTGGGATTAAGGTGAAGATCTTGAGATGGGAGAGGACCGTGGATTATCCAGGTTCCTCAATGCGACCTCACGTGTCCTTCTAAGAGGGACGCAGGAAAGGAGACGTGATGATGGAATCCGAGGTTGGAGTGATGTGAGGAAGGGGCCTAGGAATGTGGGTGGCCTCTAGGAGCTGGACAAACAAGAAAATAGGTTCTCCCCTAGAGCCTCCAGAAGGTACTTGGATTTTAGCTCCAGAAAATGCGTTTTGGACTTCTGACTCTAGAACTGTGAGATAAGAAATCTGTGTTGTTTGAAGCCGCTGAGTTTGTAGTCATTTGTTATAGCAGCAGCAGGAAGCTAATACATCCCTGAAGTGAAATAAGGGACCAGCTCCCGTGAGGTGGATTTCTTGTAAGTTGACCCCCACAACAAGGAAACCAGGCACATAGCTGGGAAGCAAGAGACCCAGGCAGGGTGACTCAGAATTGGTGCCAGAACATAACTGCTCCTCTGACAGAGTGAGGAGTGGGCAGCGTACCAAGAGCAGAGGGTGGTGGGATCCGAGAGCTGGACTTGGCCTGCTGGGCTGCATTTGTGCTTCTTGCATTATCTGTATTTACTTTCCTCTGCTCTCCTTTAGTAATTAGCAAACTCTATTGAAAATTTTAACTTGTCTCAATTGTTCTAAAAGAATCTTCCAGAAGCTTTGTATCCAAGTTGGGTAAAGTGCTGAATAGCTGGCAGCGTGGTCTGAGTCCATTGGGGTGGTGGCTGTGAATCAGAGTGAGAAATCCACTGAAGACCAAGCAGAGACTCAGAGAGAAGAGTTGGAGCCTCTTGACCCAGCACCACTGTCCTAGATTTTGGGATTTGTGCTAAGAAGAAATGTGTGTTGATAAGGAGCAATATCTCATTTTTCCATAGTACTATTTCAAGAGAAAAGCCAGTTATAGGGGGAGGTGTCACTGGCCATTCAGAGGCAGTTGCTGGTGTGGCATGTGAACCCTTTCTCCTGCAGCTTCCCCCCACCCCATTACCAGAGGGGCACAAAACGTTACAAGGCATTACAGTGCTTGAATACCTTGGGAATAAGTGGATGCATGAAAAGCTTTTAAATGATTTTCATAAACTTTTATATCTTGGTTGAGCTTCTATGTGTCTAAATTTGTCAGTCAAGGGGAGAAGGAGGAACACTGATATATTTTATTTTCCATTTTTGTTCGAGATTAGCCGCCCCACCTCTTAAGTTATTAGAGTCAATTGTCAAAGAATAATGCCCTGGAAAATCCAGCAGCATTGTTTCAATCTCTGATCAGGTCCATGCAAATCTGAGGAACCGGATTCCACGTCTTGACCTCCTGGGCCCTGTTTCATCAGACTCTTGCTTTGAGATGAGTTTGTCTTTTCCCTTCACCTGGAGCATCACTTAGCCTGCTCTCCTTCAGTGAGAGCTGAGCATACAGCCAGGCCAAGGTGGAGATCTGGGGAGCCGGGGGAGAGAAGTAATCAGAGTTGCTGATACTATTGCTTGTCTGGAGGCTCCATCCAAAGGGTGCCCTGGGGAATTTTCTCAGGGAGCAAACTGCTGAGCAAGAGGTGATGATACACAGGTGGACCGGGCAGAAGGGGAAGGGAAGAGGCCAGCTGGAGGGTAACAATGAGCCAGCAGGCTTTTTGAGGCTGGAGAAGATTTACCGAAAGCTAACTCCCAGATGTCTCTGCACAAACATCAGAGCAATTTCCGTTTGGTGGAAAGTAAAGCATGAGAGCGTTATTTTTCAATCTCGGTTGGAAATATCCTCTAGCCCTGCAGATATGTAGTAGAAACAGGACTTTTCCAAGAAAGATATTCTCTCTTCACCCAGTCAAGGGGTCACCCTCTTCCTTCTGTCCCCTCCTTCCTCATGGCTTCATACATCACATCTAATTCCAATGCTTGTGCCCTGATGAGCTTCCTAACCCAGAGCAGTGCATATGCAAGTCAGCGGAGGCTCAGGCACTCATTCATCGAGGGCCTACCGTGAACCAGGAGACACAGGTCTCGTTTCCATCACAGGAGCCTCCCCATTTATTTACAATGCCACGCTACTCATCCTGATATTCCCGCCAAGGTCGCACCTGGCCCCAGAGGGTCGGCTGGGCCCTGCTTCCGTCTGGCGCTCTCTTCCTAAACGCTTTCCTCCAGGAAGAGCTGAGTCTTACATCCCCGCTGAGATTCAGGTTAAGTGAGGCTCGCGCTCTGGGGAGAGCGGTCTGACTTCCGCCAGGCAAGAGTGTCTCTCTCCTTGGAACTCCCATGATGTTGGCGCGGTCCGAGAGTTATTGGTCAGAATTCGCATTCACAAATACTTGACTTTGGTAACTTCTCCCCTGCCACCCCCAGGCCACACACCCAGGTGCCTGCTGTGGGGGGAGTTTTTTTTTCCTGCAAAGCAGTGAAAGGTTTGTGTGAAAAAGCCTGCACGTGAGCGTGCAGGCCTGGCTGGGGAGCGGCAGCCCGCACGGGGTGGGTTCCCGACCAAACGCACGGGACCCTGTGCGGGCCTTGGACGGCGCAGCTGACGTGTGAGTCAGCACATTAACCAGTGCCCTAAGAGTGCTCAGGAAACAGCCCTTTGTCCATTTGCACGGAGAAAAAGAAAACAAATGGACAACTCGGTTCCGTGGGGGCGGAATGAACAAATTTCTCATCTGATCCTTAAATGATCACTCTTGTTCATCAGACTAGAAGGGATGA
Organism: Cabassous unicinctus; assembly: GCA_029593785.1. Taxonomy (NCBI): domain Eukaryota; kingdom Metazoa; phylum Chordata; class Mammalia; order Cingulata; family Chlamyphoridae; genus Cabassous; species Cabassous unicinctus. The sequence continues at coordinate 5,493 of JAQZBX010003622.1, read as the reverse complement.
GGTTGGCTGAGCCCTCTGGGCACAGAAGGCCAATGGCCAGCTAATGCTAATTGTCTGCGCAGCATCTCCCAAATATGGCTTATAGACATGGCTATGTGTTGACCTGGAAAGGGGTCCCCTAGTCAGGAAGGCCTGAGGAAGGTGGGCTGCACGGTATTTCGTGGGTGGCTCACTGCAGGACTTCTCAGAACCTTGACCAGGCCAGCAGGCCTCCTGAGGTTTCAAGTGGGCTGGTGGAAGCAGCACCACCGAAACCCATTTGACTGTGCAGTTCCTTCTTCAAGGAGCACCTCAAAGCACTCCGGGTTCCTTGGAACAGCCTGGGAGACACTCTATTCTTGTCATCCTGCTCATGGAAAGACAGCTCACCTTTCACGGTCTGCAAAGAGTCCCTTGCCCACAAAAATTTATTACATGGGGCGTTTTCCAGGAATTAGGGAAGAGGTGGAGAAATGTTTAGCAAATGCAGGATCTAGGCATTTTGCTGAGCACTTATGATGCTAAAGTGAGATAATTGAAATCACACTAAAGTTCAAAAGCCTCATTTGTGTACATGAGTCTAGTGCCAATTTATCTATTACTACCCTTGAATAATACAGAATTTTATTCAGTACTAATAGTGTTGGTATAATTATATGTTTTTCACACATGTGGAATTAATGGCACTAAATATAAAATAAGTACTCTGGAAAATTAGTCTTTAGGAGTTTCATCTCATATTCAACACAAAAACATTAATGCATTTGAATATTTTTTTCTCCCATAAGCAGGACAAGTAATATTTAAGGAGCACTTAAATGAAGACAAATGTCCCCACCAGAACTTTTTATACACTAAATTGGTGAAGGTGTTATTTCATAATTACATCAAATAAAAACTTTGGCAGTTTAGTCCAGTGAACACAGCCGAGTTATTAAAAAGTAATTTTTCCATTCCATTGACGACATTCAGCAAGCACTAAGCAAACACTTACTATGCACAAGACATTGTTCCAAATGCTTAGCAATATGCAGTGGCCGACTGGACACAGAGTCTGCCTCTAAAAGCTCCCAGGCCCGGGGGCCAGCTATCTCAGCTGGCCGTCTTCTCGTGCTGGTGACAGATCCTGGACTATTTTGGCTTACTTGACCGAGAAGGCACTGGGTGGACTGGCTTCAGGCATGGCCGAGTGCAGGGCTGAGCTCTGCCAGCAGGGCCTCTGGGCTCTACTTCTCTGCTAATTCTTCGTTTGCCCTAGTGGTGGCGAAATGGCTCTAGCAGGTCCCCTTTTAGTCTCAAGTAAAGGCAGCAAGCATCTCTTCCGGCACCTTCTGCAACAGTCCTGGGATTCCTTCCAGTTGGACTGGCCCAGGTCACATGTCCGTCCCTGAACCAAACATTGAGACCAGGGACCCGCGAAGCTCTGATGTGGTTAGGCCTGGGGGAACCCTGCCTAGACCCCCTGAACTGGCCTGGGAGACTTGGGCTGCACAGATGGAAGGGGAGGGCTCCTGTTGGGTGAAGGGGATTGCTCTGGGCAGGCCGCCACAGGGAGGCAAGCCCAGCCATGACCAATGACTCTGCAAAGCAGAGGGAAAGGTGGTGCAATAAGAGGCGCAAGAAGCATGCTGGGGTATAAAGAGCTTAAAAGAAGAAAGAAGCCTGCTGGAGGAGCTTGGTGTGCAGAGCGAGGACACGCAATGTCTGTGTGAGGTGTGGGGCGGGAATGAGGTGGAGTAAGACTTTGGCCCTTGAAGCACTGGAAAAAATGGCAGTGGCCTGAGAGGGGGACGGGGCCTCGCAGGCTGGAGAAACGGTGTCAGCAGATGTCAGAGAGCCATTAATGGAAGAGTGTGTTGAAGGAACTGCAAATAGACTGGGAGAATCTCTTTGTGACTAAGACTCGGAAAGCCCGGAGAGATGGAGAAGGAGGCAAGGACGTTCAGGGTCAGATCACGGAAGGCCTTACATGCCATCAAAGGAGGCTCCTTTTCGAGGCATCTGTAAGGTTGCTGAAGACGAACATAAAAGTGCTGAGTGTAACTTCCCAAAGTGCTTTCGATCTCATTGCTCGCATTAGCATCGGGTTTTCGTGATTAAGCATGTTATTGGAATCCAATTTTTTAAAAAAGTCCCCTAAACTTCTTCCTATTAAAGAATAATGTTAATTGGTTAGTGTATATAAAAGAGGGTTCTATGGCCCATTGAGTTTATACAGATTGAAATGCTAAGTAGGCCTGAGCAGGGGAATGGAGGGTGAGCACTCATCAGCTTTATGTCCTCTTTCCTGTTTACAGCCTACCCCTTACAGTGCTCGAGAACAGGATAAACAGAGTGCTGAGAGCTTCCTGAAGAAAGACAAAAAGAAAGAGCCCCAACTCCACCAGTTACATTGCTCAGGAATCTGTATTGTTCAGCAGACTTTGTTTCCTTCCTGAAGAAAGTGACAACATCTGTCTCAGGACCCTGGTTTTGAATCACATTGATAACAGAAGTTTCAGACCCCAGCTTCCATTCATTCATCCTTTCACCAAATATTTATGAATGTCTGCAGTGTGTCTGGCCCAGACACAAGTTCTGGAATTACATTAGTCAATTAAACAGACAAAGCCCTTGCTCTCATGGAGCTGATACCCAGGAAGGGGGACAGACGCTAACAGGTAAACAAATGTATGCAATATAAAAAAAAGTCCTGGGTTGAGGATTGGGGCAGGGCCGGGGGAGCTGTGATTTCACATGGGCTGGGCTGGGAGGTCCCTGTGAGCAGAGACCTGAATGAAGGGAGAGGGTACTGCAGGTGCAAAGGTCCTGAGGTGGGGCCTTGCTTTGTATCCTGGAGGTCCAGCCAGGTCACAGGTGGGAGGAGCATCACGTCCAAAGAGCAGGTGGTAGGAGATGAGGTCAGAGAGGTAGTGGCAGAGGTGCTGATATGTCAGTCCTTGTGGGCCGTGGGGAGGTTTTTAGATTTTAGGGAGACCTGACCCCTGCCTTCTTCATGCCCTATTTGCCCTGTTCAAACATTGTCCTTGGAATTTCCTATGCAGAAGGCCATTGATTGATCTGGATGTCCTACTTTTGCACCGGATCCTGACCCTCAGGAGAGTCAGGCCAAGAATGTATTAATTTATGCCCCTGGCACCTCATAGGATGCATAGTAGGAGCTTAATGTGCATTTGTTGAATAAAAACTGTAAGCCTGTCTTTTGACAGGAGGTATAAAATCTGAATGAAAAAAATCATGGTTTCCTTTTTCTCAAAGGTTTTTGCAATTGAATCCAATCTACAGTCAACCAAATTCAACAAACATTTGTTGCTTACCTTCATTATGCAAGGCATTGTGTTGGGTACTGGGGATTCAGAGATGAAAAGTAAAAATAGGCCCACGATAAACAAGGACGATACGCCAGTTGCTCTATGAGAGCTTTGAATGCATCAACTCATTTGATCCTTGCAATAACCCTCGGAGGCAGATTCCCTGATGCCCGCTGCTACAGAATGAGGATTTTGAAACCCAGAGAGGTTAGGGTAGGACCTGGCCCCAAGTCATCCAAATGGGGGAAGCCTGGATTCCAACTCAAGTCTTTCCAACCCCAAAGTCTTCCTCTATATGCCTCCATGGTCGGGGAAGTTCCCGTGGAAGAGGTGAAGAGGGCAAGAGGGTAACTTTTGCATCATTAACAATAGTACAACTGAAACTATCATAAATGCAAACCTAGAGTGTAAATGCACTGGTGGGGACACTCAGAGGGATGGCACCCATTGATCGCACCTGAAAAAAGGCATCTTAAGGACTAGAATGTCTGGGTTGGGCCCTTTGGGTAGAAAAGAGATGAGAGCGTGCAGGGACCCGAAGCGGCGTGAGCCACCGCGGGAAGAGGCCAGCGCAGGTGCTGAGGAGTGCGTCCTTTGCCCTGCTCCTTAACATCAGTTTCATCTCACACCATTCTTACCTGATGCAAACATGTTCATTCATCTTTGCTTTGTTCCATTTGATGTCTAATCATTTCTTAATTTTGTTTTAAAAAGTGGCTTGATTGTTTTTGTGAAAGTGACATTCATTGAGAAAATGTAAACAATGGGGAAAAACAGAAAAGGAGTTGAAACCCATCCGAGTCTCACCAGCTGAGATAAACCCCTTCCGGTGGTGAGGCTCCGTAGGCAAGCACCCGCAGGCCTGCGCAGCTCCCCGCAAAGGCAGCCACCTGCGCGTTCATCCACGGCCACGGACAGGAGACCCGGGGTCAGCTTTCCCTTCCACCTCCTTCCAGCAAATGCTGCCCGTTGGACTTACCACCCATGTCTTGAGCCCGTCCTCTTTTCTTCATCTCCACCATATCTCCACCGCCAACCTGGGTCCCAGCGTCCTAGACCAAGAGCTGTCCTTCCTCACCGGGACCAGCAACAGCTTCCGCACCGGCTTCTGGGGCCTCCTTTGTTCCCTTCACTCCATTTGCTCCGCTGCGGGAAACCCCAAGTCTGGCTATGTCAGCCCTTGCTAGATCTGCTGTTCCTGCCCAGGCTCTCAGCCACCTCCCCTGTCACCTACCTCCACCCCACCCCAACCACCAGCTCTTGGTGCTCCAGCTGCATCTCCTTTGCTCCCACCCGCCCCCTCCAACCAGGGGCCTTTATTCCTGTATCATATATGAGCTCAAACATCGCCTCTTCCTGGAAGCCCTCCTGGTTCCCAGACTCCATGGCATCCCCTTTCAAAAAATGTTTTCATCTCCTCTCTTACTTTCTCTTTATAACACCAGTGTCACAGGCCCCTCTTGCTCAGTGCCAGACACATGAGTTGGTTTTCAGAAAAACATTTATTGAATGAATGAGTGGATGGACGGATGAATGAGTGAATAATTAAATAAAATAAATAAAGGTTCTGTCTTTTTCACTTACTCCACTGTCAGGGATGTACTCTCAAACAGATGCACAATTACACACACACTTCAGTGGCTGCTAGCGCCCCGCTGTATGTACTACGATAATTGACTTAACAAGTCATCTGCTAGTGACAGTGCTACTTCCAGTTTTTTACTATTATTCACAGCAACGTGATCAACATCCTTACGTGTGCCTTTTTTTCTTCATATTTCGTGATCTTTTGCATAGGATACATGTTTGGGAGCTGGTTTTCCGGGTCAAAGGAGGATGCGAATGTTTTACATTTGATGCATATGGCCCTCCAGGAAGGTTCTGCTGATTCCCATGCCTCTCACTAAGTCAAAAATAACTACATGCTCTCCACCTCTTTACCAAAAGGCAGATATCTCCATTCTTTTTCAACTTGGTCATCCTGAGAATTTGGGGGGAAATTGCTATTGTTTATATTTGCATTTATTTGATTAATTGTGTGACCGTTTAAAAGCAATCTTAATGGTTGCTTGTTCTTCTTTATTTTGTGATGCTTTGTTCATTTTTTTCAATGATGATCCCATGTTTTTGTTTTTGTTTGTTTGTTTTGGAAAAGCAAAATGATTGGAAAAGTCATCCCAACCCCAAGATTAAAAAAAAAAAA
>JAQZBX010003621.1:54383-64527 GCA_029593785.1 Cabassous unicinctus | reverse complement strand
ATTTATTGCATACATTTTAATAATATAGGGGATTCCCATATACCCCACCCCTCCCTCTCCCACACTTTCCTCCATTAACAACATCTTTCATTAGTGTGGTACCTTTGTTGCAGTTGATGAACACATATTGAAGCATTGCTACTAACCATGGTCAATAGTTTACATTATAGTTTACACATTGCACCGCACAATTTTATAGGGTTTGATAAAATGTGTAATGGCCTATATCTGTCATTGCAGTGTCATGCAGGACTTTTCCAATGTCCCCAAAATGCCCCATATCATTTATGGTCATTTTAAAGATGAGAAAAATAAATCTCAGAAAGATTTAATGACTTCTCCAAGTAAGAAGTGTCTTTCTTGTAAGCCTCAGAAAGGTTTAACAACTCTCCCAAGGTCAGGGCCACATGCCTCTTTGGCCCATGCACTTCCCACAGTGTCTTAGTTTGCCAGGACTGCTATTACAGATACCACAGACTGCTTGGCTTAAACAACAGGAATTTATTGTCTCACACTTTGGGAGGCTAGACTTCCAAAATCAGCGTGTTAGCAGGGTAATGCTTCTCTAAAGCAGGCATTCTTAACTAGGGGTCCACGAGCTTGAACTGAAATTCAAAAAAACAGTATTCTTGTGGGGATGAGTTGGTGCAGGTGTGATATATTTATTAAGTAGTACGCAGTATAGTGTGGACTTCGTAAGGGGTCCGTGGTTTTCACCTGCCTGGCAAAGGGGTCCGTGGAACACAAAAGGCTAAGAAGCCCTGCCTCAAGGCTGTAGCATTCTGAAGGTGGCTTGCCTGCAGTCCGTAACTTGATCTCTGTCTCCCTCACATGGCTGTCTGTCTCCTGTCTGCTTATAAGGTGTCCAGTCATACTGGATTAAGGCCCATCCTCATTTGCTTTGGCCTCAACTTAAATAACGTCTTCAAAGTTCCTATTTACAGATAGGTTCACATCCACAGGACTGGGGTTTAGGAATTGAACATTTCTTTGTGGGGGACATGATTCAATCCGTAAGACTCAGTATAATGCCATCACTTTTGGGGATCATTTGCCTTGCGTTCATATAAGAAGCTGAGGACAAGTTGGTAAATGTCTTTCTTTTCAGTCTAATGCCCTTGTGCTAAAATCCACATTATGTGGTTCTACACTGTAAAATATTTAATGGCAGAAGCTGTGTCTTACTCATTTATAGTCCCAGTATCCATAACACTGTATCATACATGACATAGTATATATTTATGAAATATTTTTGGGTGAATGAATCTAATACTAAAATTATAACATAAACTCATCAAAAGTCGTTGTAATTCTGACATCATCTTTGTGTCTGAGAATTATCTTTGGTAAATTCAGTTGTTTTTGGTTTTGTTTTTTACTGCATTTTCCAAAAGAGTAATCTCGTGTTTTTATTCTCTGTTATCTCTTAGTGGAGAAAGAGGATCTGGAAAGTCCGAAGCCAGCAAGCAAATAACGAGGCACCTAACCTGCAGATCTGGCCTCAGCAGGAGTTTATTTGATTCCAAATTTAAACATGTAAGTCTCTTGTTTGGGTTGGCACATATATGAATGAGTATATTGAGCCAAGAAAAAACTGTCATTTATATATGAACAAGAACATCATAATAGCCCCAACTTGGTTACAGTTTGTGAAAATAAAGGAAAAAAGATTGAGGTCTGGTACAAATTCATATTTCTCAAGTGATCTTTTATTTTCTTTTATATATTTAAAAAATATATATTGGGCATGCTCTAATTTTATATTTGCTCTGAATAGTTGGTTTGGAAAAATATATCATAGTTAGAGATTGTTGTTCATTTAAAAAGTGCCTCTTTTGCTTGTTGGTACATTTGCCTTAACTGGTCCTGATAACCTACTTTTGTGGGGGATTTTATTGAGAGCAGATAAGTTTCAAAGCATTTAAGAGAAATGAAAATAGTAAACTTTAGTGATATTGAGGGGCAGGTAATAAAATCTTCAACCCTGACACTGATTCTAAATTTATCTAGTAACACTTGGGGTTTTTTTTGAAGTCATGTTACCCTGCTACTTCATCTACCTAAAATACCACCAGAAATCAAGAAGAAAGGAAAAAGGCCTATCAAGAATTAAGAAATAGGTAAAAAATTTCATGCAATAGAACTCCAAAATTTTATTCAAGAAGATACACACACACTAGTGATTAATTGTTTTAACCAAGGGTAGGGAAGACACATTTGTTCAAAAAGTTGTTTATTATATCCTTAGTCAAAGAAACCATTAAATTTATATCTAAAATTATGGTGATTACACCCATACACAAGAAGAATATAAGCTTTGCTGAAGAATAAATGAACATTGCTATATTTCACATTTTAAAAAATGATGTACAAATATGTTAAACTATTTTCTATGATAAAAAATGTGTTATACTTTAGGCCACGCTGTACCAATATAAAGCTCTCCATTGGCACTTATTTCAAAGTGAAGTACTGTAAATATAAGGATGCAGCCTTATATTTACAGTGCTCATTCCTCAATAATTTCCCTGGTATATATATATACATTGATGTATGTACATATACAGAATTTTACATTTAAGTGTGTCTGATTACATTGAAATTAACAGAGCTGTGATCTTATTTCAGATCATTTCCTAAAACAATGCCACTAAAAAGTTCCAAAGTTAAAAAATCTAGAAATCTATTATACAAGGAAAAATTGCTTTTTTTGTTTTTATCGTGTAATCCACCTTTTTTCTAGTTGCTCCAGGGCAGAGTTATTGCTGCCACGGTTGTGTTTTCTTTGGAATATCTGGAAATTTATGGTAATTGATTTTCCATTTAGAAAGAAAAGGAATTTATGCTTAATAATTAGGTCAGTATTATTATCTTACGTTTCTGCTTTTGAATTAGAAGACCTTAAAGAATTAAATCTGCTATAATAGATTCCCAAGTTTATGCCTGATTCTAGAGACTTTGTTCTCTTTATAGAGAATGTATAATAAATTCTGCAACATGTCTAAGGTATTGTATGTGTTTATTAACACTAATTCATTAAGCTCAAACTATGTATTAAGCACCTTCACAATACACAATACTACAGCACAGTCCAAAATTATTTAGCATTTGGAGGTCCAACTGGGAAGAATAACACACTATTCTCTTAGTTCAAATATTTTAACATACTTATTACTGATACTTAAGGACTAGAGCATTTTTAAAACAATAAACTGTATAATAAACTCAAGTTAAACTAATAGAAATAGCAGGATTAATCGTAATTGTAGGGAGGCGGCTGTGGCTCAAGTGATTGGACATCCCCCTACCATATGGGAGGACCCGGGTTCAATCCCCAGGACCTCCTGGTAAAAAGACAAGCAGGCAAGCCAGGCCCACGCGGCGAACCATTCTGCAGGATAATGATGCAACAGAAGAGAAATGCAGGGGAGAGTCAAGGTGAGAGGTTCCAGAAACCAGGAACTGAGGTGGCACAGTGACAGGGTGCCTTTCTCTCACATCGGAGGTACCTCAGATCAAATCCCAGTGAAGCTTGGAGAAGGAAAATGAGAAGAGAAGGCAAGAAACAGACACAGAAGATCACCCAGCAAATGGACACAGACAGCCAGTGGGGGGGGGTGTATCGTAATTGTAATGACAAGGAGCTTTGTCCTCTCCTCTAAAGTACTTGCTTATTAAAATGATCATTTGAGAGAGAGCAGGATGTATTCTAGATTACTTAATGCCACTGGACTTTCTCTTTTAACTTAAATGAATGGATTCTAAGTTATATTTCTTTGGATAAGGATGATGTAGCTCTTTTAAATCAATTAGCATCTGGGAGTCAAGACCATAATATGTGATACAAATTTCAAATAAAACTATTTCTAATTCACTTTTTCTTTATTTCTCATGACCAATTTAATTTCAGAATTAAGTGATATCTAATTTCATAAAGTTTGAGTATGGCTTAAACTTCATGTCAATTGTACTTTTTAAAAATTTCTCTTTAAATTGTCATACAGTATCAGTGGCCATGATATTCGTGAAAACTTCCCAGGCACAGTTTTTGTACAGCAAAAATTAAATTAAACACTAGCACTGGATAAATTTATGAATTGACTGTAAATCTTTATAACATTTCAGGGGATTGGTAAAATGAAGTACATTCAAGAGTTGGGTCAATATTTCCTAGATTAAAAAAAAAATCTGATTAGGGAAACGAACACAAAAGAACATCCTTGTTACATGGAGCTAATTAGTAGAAGATATGATGTTCAGGGCAAGATAAGATGAATGGAACCTTCATTAAGTCTCCATGAATGTGAAGAAGCGGTTTAGTTGAATTGGAAACACATTGTAGCCATATTAGCCTATGAATACCATTCTGGGCAGGTAAGTGCATAATGCAGGCAAATGAAGCACAGGGATATTAAACACATTATGGTATCTTCTACTGTAGAGTAGACAACTTTGCCCCAAAGCCTAGTATAGTGTGAGAGAAAAACAGTCATTTTGGGTTATTCTGATCATCAGTTACCAAAGAATATAATGTGGGAGGTGGGGGAACATGGGAATCCCTGTAATTTCTGAGTAATATTTAGGTAATCTAAGCACCTTTAAAAAATATATATATATATATAAAATAACATTTATGTAAACAAATGCACATATATGTATATGTATTTATATATCATTTTACAAATATTGGTATGTATTGTGAAAAATTTGATTTTTACCCACAATAAAAAAAAAATTAAAAAAAAGAATGGTAGAGAAATAAAAGGGAAGACATATTGAGATAGTCTCAGTATAGCATCATATGGAGACTGAGGAGTGAAGAAAATCCTCCTTGTGGTTACATCAAAGACCTCATTGTCAAAATTAAACACTGTAGTCTCAGAAGAGTGTGAGACGCAAAACACCAAAATGACGAGGTTTGGCTTGAAGTTTGACCATTTATAAGTTTCCCCCTATCATGGTAAGTGTACCCTATATGAAGGGGGGAGGGAACTGTGAGGGAGGAGATAGTTCGTTTCTGGAAAGTGAAGGAGAGTCCAGCACTGAGGTTCAGAGATGCTTTTTGGTAATTATATGTAGGTAATACACCTATTTTTAAGGGACTCACAACTGTGATGTTTCCAAATTTTAATCGAATAGTCTAATTGTCCTGTCCTACAAAATCTACCTGGGTTTATGTTCTGCCTTTGCATTGTACTTCAAAGTGTGCTTTATAAAATTAGGTAGATGTATGTGGATCCAATTACCATAGATAGAGGTTTTTTTCCCCCCTAAAGAGGTTCAGGACACTCAGATGAGTTCAGAAGGACTGATATTGTTTATAATCCCAGTTTTTGAATTTCAGACTTTGAAAGCAGGGGATTTTCCATGGCAATAGATTTATTGGAAGAAGAAAATCATGTTTTGGAAAGAAACTGCCTGGGATTTCTCCCTACTTCTGGCCCAAAACTTTCAATTCCGTTCAAATCACTTAAATAAACATTCATTGAGCAACTCCTTTCACAGAACAGTGATGGGCTCAAATAGATTAAGCTATTGTTATTTGTTTTTTAAATGATGAAGCCACCGGTTTTTACCTTTAGGAAGTACAACAGATTACTATGACTTGATAATCTTGCATACGTTTTAGTGCATAACTATTGACATTTTATAGGAAAAAATACCATGCAATATAAATAGGCAAAATCATGCCAGTAAAATTTTAAGTATTGAGGATGTACATATTTCATTTCCTTCACTTATATTTGTATTTTAAATTGTTCACTGTACAACATTCTGATATTTTGTATCAAAGTGGAGGTGGCAGGTGGATAATTTCAGTTTTGTATTTTCTCAGTATTTCCTTTAACATGTTTAGTGCCTCCTATTTAGGCCAAGAGGCTAATTATACTTAAAAAGCAAAGCCAAACCACACTAGCTATTTCAGAATTAAACTAATCTTTTAATCTTGAATTAAAAACAGTGGAAGGTGAAAGAATGCCATGTGGGTATTTATATATTTTTGTTAAATACCTTTAACTTTATATTGCTTTCGTGCCTTTTAAGTCTTTATTGTTAATCTGGCAGTAAGAGCCATATGATGCAGTGAATTAGCATACCAGTTCTGCAGCTAGAGTACCTAGGTTCAAATTTCAGCCCAACATTTACAGTCTTTCGGCCTTGGGAAAGTTACTTAATTTCTCTGTGCTTGTTTCCCTCTCTGTAAAATGGAGACTTTATTTGTGAGCATAAAAGGAAAATCATTTATATACATATACCTGAGCATATATTTATTATGTTATATATTGATATATAATAAAATATGTGATATAATATTATATTGTACATTATAATATATGAAATCACTTTGGAATGATGACTGATATCGAGCAATTATAATATGTGTTCTTTTATTATTAACATTAATAAAAATAATCATTGTTATATATTGAATGTGCTAGGCACGAAATTCATTTTATACACCTGACAGGGACAGTCACTGAAGGAGTTGTTCTTATGTTCGAATAGAGGGAAAAGAGTCTTAGAGTATTTAAGAAACTTGCTCAAAGTCATAAACTTGTCATTAGCGGAGCCAGGAGGTAGAAGGAGCTACTTCGTCCTCCAAAGCCACATATTTTGAACCATTACCCTTTACTTACTGTTTGGGGTACATGTCAATAATTACTTTCTGTGTACTTTTTTCTATAATAATAAAAAAAGTCTTTATTTCAATTTAACTCCAAGATAACTAGAAGTCCAAATATTTTTTAAAAAATCTGTCCTGATTATTTGAACAATTTTGAAACATAATATTATAAATGGTTAAAATTTTATATAACTACACTATTAATTCAAATCATATATATCACTATATGTGTTTTTTTAATTTAGAATAAAATTCTCAAAAAATAAAAATAAAATAATACTGTAACAGTAATTGCAAGGAAAAATAAGGACCCAGTGTGTCAGAAAGGTATTATTGTGCTCCTTCTTGTGGCCAATGTGGAAACTGCCTTGGACATATACATATCTTGAAAGATAGAACAAAACTTTGGGCCCTCCCAGGTTTTCACAATTCTCTTGTTGGAGAATTGATTTGTCAGCATCATTATCAAGGGCACCATCAACTGATAAAGAAGAATAGCTTTTCTTTTTTTCAGTAGTCAGTGCTTAAGAAACATGTTGCGAAAGAATTTCAGATCCCGTGGTTGATCAGAGGAGCCTTATTAATGGTATTTTCAAAGTCACAAAAGAAAGCCCCACTTCTGAAACAAAGCGTGTGGCAAGGAGAAACACTGGGGTAAAACAGATTCAACTAGGATTTTTATTCCTCTTTGTTGGAGAGAAAGAGTGCCTGGGGCGATAATCAGGGTAGAGGGAGGTTTAAGAAGAGGCTCAGGTTGAAAAGCATATGTATGAAAAGTAAGTAAAGATTTAAGAAAGGTATAAACCAATGTTTAAGTGGATTTATTGTTTTAAAGAGAAATTCTGACGATTGCTTATGGTAATGCTGATACCCACCCCTTTCCCCACCTTCACTTTCCCCTACATGTTCTATTAAAAAAAAAAAAATTAAAGCTCAGATAGCAATTGAGGGGTTTTTTTTTTTTAAGAGAATAGCTTTCATCATTTAAATACACTGGAGAGTATGGTGAAGTGAAGAGAAATACTTTGTATGTCAGTATTTTAATAATATTAGGCAAACTTTGAAATATAGGTGGCTAGTAGTTTGCAGTTGGAAAAAGAGTAAACTTAAAAATTCAATGTGGTATTATATGACCAGTACAGACCTTTTAGATAGCATACTATTCCCTGTATCTTTGCTGACTATTATTTCCCAGTTTTTTTTTAAATGGGTAGTTAATAAATTTTTGTCGTCTATTACAGGTCATGTGTATCTTAGAAGCTTTCGGACATGCCAAAACAACTCTTAATGATTTATCCAGTTGCTTCATTAAGTATCTTGAATTACAATTCTGCGAGAGGAAAAAATATTTAACTGGAGGTAAGTAGAAAATTAACTGAAATGGAGTTCTCATCTGACACCACAAGAGGGCAGAGAAACTCTGACAAAAATATGGGAATGACAGTAAAACCTTCACATTCTGTCACATTTTAAATAGGAGCACTATGGAGAAAAAATAATTAAACAAAGTAGGGAAGATAAAATCCATTTCTTCATTATGTATGAACTTATAAACATCTGATGATAATTCTTGAAAGTTTAAAAAATTAGAATTATATACTGGCTGCTTACAAGTATCAAGACTCAGGCATGTCTTTTTGTGTGTGTTTGAGATGTCAGGTTATGAGTTCTAAGTATACTAAAATAATATACTAAAATTATTGTGAATTGAAAAATATTCTGAAATGCAAGGTGAATCTATAATGGTAAATGTTGCATAAACTATACCATAGTGACCCAAATAAAAACCAAAATTTGCTGAAATGAATCATGCTTGCTGAACTTAGAAATTGACTCAAATAGTTAATTTAAATGCATTCTAAATTCATTACATCAAAACATCAAATAATCAATAAAATAATTTCATATGATTCCATTTCTTACTTAGTTAAAATATTTAATGTATACTTTATGAAAACTCCTTATATTAGCCAAAGGGGTTCTGATGCAAAATACCAGAAATGTGTTGGCTTTTATAAAGGGTATTTATTTGGGGTAGAAGCTTACAGTTACCAGGCCATAAAGTATAAGTTACTTCCCTCACCAAAGTTTGTTGCAGCGTGTTGGAGCAAGATGGCTGTAGATGTCTGCAAGAGTCCAGGCTTCCTGGGTTCCTCTCTTTGTGGGGCTCGTTTCCCTCCGGGTTCAGCTGCTCTCCTTTCTCCACAAGGCCAGCTGTAGACTATCAGGTGAACAGTTCGCCTCTCTTCCCAAGGGCTCTGCCTGGGTCTAATGGAGACTTCTCTCCTTCCACACGGATCTGCTTCTCTGTTTGCTTACTTCCCAAGCTCCAGGATCAAAACTCCAAACTCTGTTCTCTGCCATGTCTTTTCTGTGAGTCCCCGTCCACTAAGGGGGTGGGAATGCAATGTCCTACTGACGTGGCCCAATCAAAGCCTTAATCATTATTTAATTAATTAAAAGTGAAACCTCTGGATCCAATATAATCTAATATGCCCAGAGGAACAAACCAGTTTACAAACATAATCCAATATCTATTTTTGGAATTCATAAATAATGCCAAATTGCCACACTCCTTATTTCAAATTCAATTAATTAGAATTCACTTAGCAATGTACATCTTTTCAATCTAAATATATTATCCAAGGAAATTAATAAAATAAATGCTTTGTAGGTGGAATGCCTAATCTACTTGGAGGAATATTCTATTTTAGAAACGTTTGTAACCACTGTCAGCACATAAAGATATGCTGATTCCAAATGGTTTTTTAAAGGGCTCAATTTTATTTGTCTTTTTTTGAAGTTACTCTATCTTCCCAGGAAATGGAAGTTGGTTATTATTATAATCTAGAAACAAAAAAGGTATATTTTGCAGTAAACTTATGTGAAAATCATACTTTTTTACTAAATAAAATTTGATTTTAAAAACATGCATGGAAAGGGTAAGAAAAAAATAATTTAGATGTTGAAATTAGAAGCTTCAATTCTATAATAAGAAAGTTTTGGGTTTTTTCCAAATCCATGATCTAGAGTTCTAGTTGAAGGGCTACACGTTTATGATGACTTCATAGTAGAGGTGTTTTCAACCTCAGACTCTGGTGTTCACATCTTGGCTTTAGAGAAAACCCCAGGTAAAAAACTCCACCAAGGGGAAAGGTAGTGGGCCCAGTCTTGTTTCCTTTATTATGAGCACAATTTTCTCTCTGAGCTTTTAGTGGTGATTGGGTTGTGGCCATATTAGGAAGATAAATAGAAAGTTCTCCAAGGGTAGCTAACACATTAAACAGCTGCATATTCTCACTCCTTGCCACTCAAAGTGTGGCCCAAGCACTAGCAGTATTAATATCATTTGGGAGCTTGTTAGAAATGCAGGCTCTCAGGCCTTACCCCAGACCTCTTAATTTAGACTGTATTTTAACAAGTTTCCCAGTGATTCACATGTTCTCTTACGTTTGAGAAATATTGTTCTAGCCAAACCCCAAGAAAAACAGGCATCTGGCATTTGTGGACAATTGGTAC
>JAQZBX010003621.1:0-54283 GCA_029593785.1 Cabassous unicinctus | reverse complement strand
AACTGGAAAATGCTACAGTAAATACTTACTTATCTAGCATTCTCTATTAACACGCAGTCCCACCATCTTCAGAATCATCAAATCCACTAATACTTCTCAAGCAGCTTCTACAGGCAACATACTGTGACACAATGAAAATAAATATTCATGAAGATGAACCAGAACTACTTCAAGATCCTGAAATGCCATCTGAATCATTAAAGCTCAATTAACATAAGCTCAGTAAATTTCAGCATTGTGTATAGCTTAGTTTATTCTTCTCTTATGAAAACAGCACTTTTTTCTCCACGTTGCACATTGCTTTTCTATTCATTCTCTTCTTCTAATTAACACCCTTAATTCATTTCCTATTGCCTACGTTTGTTTGTTTGGTAGCTTCATGCTGTGTTCTTTTAAAAATTTCACCAAATTATTTGGTGATTGTTTTTATGGTATTTTTTATGAAGAGTGATACAACTTCTAAAAAGAAAAAAAAAAGCCATTGCTATTTTAGACCACATTAATAGAAATGTAATCCCTCAAATATAGGTGGTAAGACCCCATTGTACTCTGATACAATCAGGCTGGAGAATTCCATTCTATATTTCCTGTATTTAAGAAGAAAAATAAAAGGAATGTGTTCCTAGAATGTTTATCAGGAGAGTTAAAGTTCAAGCATCATGTCCTTTGAGTAGGTGTCAAGGAAACTAAAAATGTTTAAACTGAAAACGAAAAGATTCAGGGGGATTATGACAAGTTTCTTCGTATATCTTAAGATATTTGTTACCCCTTGGAAAAAGTCTTGAGTATAAAGATTTACTTTGCATACAATAGAGAGTTGGAAGACGTTTCAGAGAAGAGACGTCTTCACTTAATATCAAAAACTTTCCTTCTTAACTTCCTCATGATTGCAACGTACTGTCTCACCTAGAGATGGATATGTTCAAGTAGGATGAAAGAACAGATGACCAGAGTGCTGAAATTATTCCTGTTTACATAGGACGCTTGGACTAGATAGATAGCTAAAGGTCCTGCCTAACTCTCAACTTTCCCTAAATCCAAATATTATGTGTTCTGTTAACTGTTAATATGATGTTTCAATGGCTAGTAGAGTGAAATGATGGTATTTACTTGTCTCTCGGTGACTTTTAGTGTACAATAAATGGAGGCAATATGACAGCAAGGTGAGAGCTCTTGTGGCAGCCTTTGTTTTTCAAAATTATTTTTAGTTTAATAAAGAGCATCTTCATCACTCCCCCCACCACCCCCTCAAAGGCATTGAACACTTTAGGAAGCTTTAAGTCAATGGAATGTTTTTTAAAATAATCTCACCTGCTAAAAGGATGCTTTTTTAGAAAGAAAATTTAAGAGGTGTTAAAGTATTTTATACAACTCTTAAAGAGAACTTAGTCATCTGCAGGATTCTCAAAAAAGCTTTCTGAATTTTCTTTTCTTTTCTTGTGTCTTTTGCTTTTTTTTTTTCCTTAAGCCTTCTGAATTTTAAATGTTCACTAAAATAGTTAATCAAATTGGAGTACCTCAAACAAGGTCAAGTAAATGTAGATTACAGGTTGATTTAATAATTTGTGGTAGTCTAAATTTCCTTAAATTATCAATGTATATAGAATAGTTGTTACTGGTTTTTTTGGGGCAAAGAGTATTATCTTACTAATTTTAAATTACCAAGGAGATTCGTAATGCTGTGTCTTTCGTTGTTTGTTTTTTTTTTTGATACTGTTAGTTATGCTCTTATAATTTAATGCCAATTCTTTAATTACTTGAGGAAATTAGCTAATATCATTGTCTGAATCCTTAATGATTCATAGTTTGCATGTTAAAAATACAAAAAGTTTTAGGTAGTATGACCTACAAGTCCACTTATGAAATTAAAGGCAAAAAGTATGTTTCAGTTCTTTATCTTATGCTCACTATCATACTTTGTCTTTTAAGGGAACAAAAATATGAAATTGCTAATTTGCTTTAGTCATATAGTCTTTATATTAAATATATTTGCAATATTTAATATGCAAATTATGGACAAAGTACATGAAGCAGTGTTTTAACAGAACAGATACAGATAGATGAAATAAAATAAAATAGTATATTCCATAGTCTTTTCCTCAGCTAATCACTTTATTGTATAGAAATCTTCAAAAGTTCGTGACCTTCTCAGTTGGTTCTTTAATATTTTAATCTGCTCACAAGTCACCCTGCTTCTTCGGAACTACGAAGCAAGTCACAAAATAACCTACGTGCAAGATACATGGTATATTAGACAGGGAACTTCTGAACTTAAATCTCAGCCTAGCGATTGAGTTGTATGACTCTGGGAAAATCACTTATTTTCTTTTCCCAACTATAAAATTAGAAGATTGGGCTTCCATCTCTCTTATGTTCCTTTCAGCATTGTTTCTATTTTTGTGTTCTTTTTTTTTTTTTTTAAATAAATTGCTTTTGAGGGTGATCCTTTTTCCATTCTTGTAATATAATCCCCCTTTACTGTAAAAAGAATAGAGACACTCAATGCTGGAGAAAAGTGATTTTGAGCATCGGTCTAAAGTACATTATTATAAATCTCTTTATTTAGCTAAGATGGGTTGTGAGTAGACCATAGTTCTCGGCATATATCAAATCTCATTTGGCAACTGGATTTTCAAAATTCAAACAGTTCATTTACCCAAGGTAAATCATAACTACTACACCAATAATTTTCAAGTAATAAAGTGACCGTCTCTTCTGTGATATTTATTAGTGAAGGGAATGCTAGTCACTAAAAACGGAATAAAAGACTTTTAGAAGTTCACCAAATCCCAGGAAACACAGAGTTTTGCTGCCAGTACTTTGAGCTTGAGGTAGGGGATGGTCACTTTCTGTGGTATATATTTTTTTTCTTTTCTTGCATTTTCCTAGAAAACTCACTTATTAAGGACTGGTAGAAATTGAGAGTCGATCAGGACATGTGATTACTGCATCCATAATGTGTAGATACCAAGTCCATCCACATCAGCAGTGTATTCAGCTAGGTCAAAATAAACGTGCTGGGGTGCTTTTAAGTACTTGGTTTCCCTCTGAAGGGAACAAGAGCACAGTGTGTAGAGCCAGACTGCCCGGGTCTGAGACCTGGCTCTATTCCTTTCTATCTCCATGGCCTACGACAAGCCACCTGACTTCTCTTTGCCTCGTTTTCCTTTTCTGTACACTGGGATAGTCATTGCCCCTTATTCTCAAGGTTCTTATGAATGTTGAATGTGTTAATGTTACTCTTTAAATCACTCATCATTTTCTTTTACTCCTACTTTCATTTCAAAGCTTAAATTCTCCATTTCTCATCATTTGGAGAAGGGCTTTTTCTTGAACCTTGAAGAATGTCTCTATAATGGAAATTATGAGAAGTTTTTGGAAATAATATGAATTCTGAGCCTACATGAGATTTCTTGTGCTTTTCCTACCTGTTTAATTGTGGAATGGTACACTCTTAATAATAAAAATTAAGCTGGAGGTTTGGAAAGTATCAAACATCTAATATGAAGAATGCCAGCTAGAACTTCAAAAACTTTTTGTCTGAAGTTTTGGAGACTATACTACACTTTTTCAGTGTTGCTGAAAATACCAACCCTACTTTACCTGTCCTGTCGTTTGATAATTTATGACTCAGTATAAACAAATATTAATTGCATTTTTAAATCCATTCAGGCCCTCCCAGGATTAAGCAGTGAGATGAGTCACTGTAAGAGTGATTAAGTATGCTTGGCTTATACTGATTAGTTTCATTTCCATCACTCCCAATATTCCTGACACCCCCATCCTAAAAGCTTGCCAAGCCGTCCAAGAAATAGGCTCTCTCAGGTGAATATTACCAGAATCTGTCTTGAAGCTCAATATTATCTTACAAATATTTTTCAGTAGATTATAGATAGTTTTAAAATTAGTTAGTATGAAAGAGACAAGAAGAATTTTAAGAAATATATTTTAAAGGAACCGTCAAGAGGGACAGAAGAAGTTAAGTTAGTTCAATATTACTAAAGTAATTGCTCCTATTCCTTATAAAATTTGGCTGAAAAAAAGGAAACATGGATATCTGAAATTCTTTGAAAAACAGATGATATGGAATAGATTTTTAGAAAGAACATTTTCTTCTCATTAAAATGTATATGGAATACTTCATGCATATTCATGACTTCCGATAACTTAATTAGTATCAGGCTCTTGTATATGCATACACACAGGCACACATATGTAATCAGAGAAGTTGAAAAATACTTGAAAGCATCTTACAATAATGAAAACACTCTATACTCTACTAGCAAAAGCTATCACTAAGCTTCTTCAGTAATATCTTCAAATGGCTGCATTCAGTGCTGCAGCCCCATCCTCAAGTTTGATACAATGAAAATCAAATTGAACAAATTCTGACCCATATGAGAATTGTGGTAAGCAACTAAGTAGTACTCAGGAACAGCATCATTTTAAATAAAAGATAAAAGTAGAGCATGCATGTAGGAGCATTTTAAAAATTAATTCAATTTATATTTATTAAGTGCTGTTATATTCCAAGCACTATTCCAGGTATTGGAGATAAAAATATGAATGAGAAAAAAACATCAGACTTCAAGAAGGTATCAGGTATCAATTTAGTGCACAAAACAGTTTACTTTACTGCATAAAAGGTTGGAATATAATTTGATAAATGTCATAATATGTACAAACTGTGAATGAAAAGTACAAAGACACTGTGGACCATGTTACAGAAAGCTTTGCAGAGAAAAGATTTGGTGGAGACTTTGAAAATAAGAATCGTCGGACAAACACGAGAGGCAGAGGTAGGGAAGAGACTCTTCTACTGGCCAATTCTGATGCGAAAACTTGGCTTTTCCTGTTTTCCTGCCTGGAAGACTCTTCCGTCATCTCCTGGTGTGATCAGCTCACTCTCATTTTACTAGACTCATTTCAGATGTCACCTCTTCTGAGAAACCTTTCTTAAACCACTCTTTCTAAAGTGCCCTCTCAATCCAAGCACCATTTATACTCCATCACATTGCCTTGCTTATTTCTTCACAGCACTATTCATAATCTCAAACTATCCTTTTAATTATTTGTCTGGTTGGTTGTTGTCTGTATCTCCTACCAGGATATAAGTTCATTAAGCGCAGAGATCCTGTCTGCCCTGGCTTAGAGTAGACATTCATTAAATATTTGTGGAATTGATGAATATAAGGAATATAAAGCACCAGTAAAGTGAAGCAGTAGGAAATTCAACTTAGGGAGGAAACTGTATAAAGTTATCTTGAACTCATTTATGCTAACAAAGAACACATATTTCTGAGCTTGTGAAAGATAAGATAATGAAAAATTATCAGTATTTAATTCTAGATTATTTTAAAATTAGATCCAATTTCTCATCATAGTTACAATTTGTTTATGCTAATAATAGAATTATAGTCTGCTTGCTAAACCCACTCCATGTAAACGTGGGGATGGGCAAACCAGAAATATGCTGGAAGGACTACAAAGAGAGAGGGGAGCCAGAGTACAGATGTGGAAAGTGGAGAATATTTAGCTCTTTGCCTTTTCCGTGCCCTGAAGACATCCAAATCTGTTCAAGTGGAAATTAAATTAAATAACAATCAGAAAAATATTCAAATAAATATTTCAAGGTTATGTTTCCTACTTAGGAAACTTAAACCTTAGAGTTAAGACAACTGAGATGGAAAATAGATTAAGGTCTTTGCCTTGTGTTTTTCTAGATCTCGATTTTAAATAAGCAAACCAGAACACAGTTATCATCTTCATTATTATCATCGTCGATTATACTTAGTATTATATTCTTAATTGGACATTCTTTTAAAGGTTTCAGAATGCTCTAATTGATCTTATCTCATTTGAGTAGCAGCATCTTTTAATGGAAATAGCCTGGGCTTTGGAGGTAAGCCAGTTTGGTTTCAACGTGAAAATCTCTGCAGCAGTATTTAAATAAGGCCATGTCTGAACAGCACCTGGCACTGTGCTTGTATACAGCAGGTGCTTTAAAGTGATAGCTGCATTTCTCTTGGAGCCCCCAAGAAGCCTGGGACATTTGTATCTTCTCATGCCCATATTGCAGATGGGGAAAGTGAAGTTAAGTGGGGTGCAGAGATTGGTTCCAATGGTCCGCTGCTTTTGAATGTCAGATTCAGGAGTAAAATTCAAACTTTTGACTTCTAGTTGACGCTATCTCACATACACCTCACCACACCTGATCATGAATAATGAAGTAAAAAGAAATGTGGAGGTATGAAAGAGAAAGGAATATTTGCCTCTATTAATTAACCAATAATATGCTTTTTGGTGATTACAAATGGAAGGCATGATGGGGCTTTCCGGGAAGAGGTCCTAACTGGTCATGTATTTATAACTGGATGGGGTGGGGCAGGTTGAGAATGGGTGTTGCAAGTTTCAGAAGTCAGTGGGAAGGGCAGTGAAGGCAGATGATTTTCTTTCTTGAGGAAGAAGAAATTGAATTTCCTGCACTTCCTTTCATATTGAACAAAAATTGGTGTAATTCCATGAAATATTTTACTGTATTTATTATGTCATATATTTTATAAACATATTTTACTGCACCAAATATTTTTAATAAACATGTATTCATATGGAGATAGCTGGAAAGACAGATGATCACAAGTTTATTCCTAATCAAGAATATTTCTCACATAAAAATATTTTTTAAAACATAAAAATCTTGGGAAGCAAAAACACCAGTAACTAGGAAGGTACTTTCTTTGAATGGACACTTCCAAGAATGAGCTCCAAACCTCTATAACTTAGAATCCTATTGTTTTCATTCTTCTATTAAAAGTTTCCTTTCCATCACAACAAAGAGGGTTGCCTTCTCCATTTGGAAGAAAATTAGAGTTGTGGGGCAGTTTGAATTTTTGGTGGTTTTGTGTTTTCTTCCATCTAAAAGCTTCGTCAAGACATGTTTTTAAAATCCTACTGATGAATCTTGCTAATACATAGCAATTTTACTCACTGCTGGAGACGAGCTAACTAGGATGATTACTAATTATACTGTTTTTAAATTTAGATGAAAAGTTTTGAAGTCACTGTAGGGAGTGGAATTTGATTAGTTTGAATATTGCTTTAAATAAAGCTTTATGTTGCTGGGACAAGTTGGGTACATGTGTCAACTCTTTCTCTGTGGATAGGAGTAGGGTTATCATAACCCTCCCAACCCTCCTTTATCACTTGATATTTCTTTAGTTGATGACTAGGAAAAAAATGGGAGGGAACAATTATGGCTGTGCATTTCATATGCATATAGATTTTTAAGAATATTCAAAAATAATATTCTCTTGAGAATCAAGTTACTTTTACTATTAATATTGTCAATGCAAAGAAAACATAATGGAAAGTATTTCAGCAAAAGTTTGTTTAAAGAGTTAAAAACAGAAAGAACATTTCATTATTAAGGCCTTGACTTGAAATTAAAACCGGATTAAATACCAATGGAGAAACAGAAAACTACGTGTGGATGGATACACACACACACTGAAGTCAGAGTACAGTATGACTGCCATTTTCATTTTGACATCATTTTTGAGCTGTAATGTCACTAATTAAAGGGATATTTTGGAAGCTCTTTTTTATATACTTGTGACACCTTTTCTAATTGCTCAATAAATGGTATGAATTTTGAGATTTTTTTTTAATAGTACCGATAATCATTCTGATTATTTGGCTAAATTGACTGCTGACTAAATTAACAAGAGAAAAATAAACTGTAAATAGTGTATCCAGTTCGAATAGATTCAATGTATAAAACAAAAATTGAGTGAATTAGAGGAGAAGGGGATACATTTTGCTTTTTGAGGTCAGACTCTAGAATAATTATTAGCAGATTCATTTCATGAGATACTGTTTATAGTTCAAATATAGGGAATAATTAAATCCATCTTCCTTCCTAAAAGCAATTAGCCTTTTAGTCCAAAAAGATGATTGATGATGGATTCTTGCTTGAAAGTGGGAAACTACAGTAATTCATATTCACATTAGAAATTCAAATGCATCGTTGCTTAGTGGCCATTAATAATGATAAGAATAACTTAAGCCCAAATAATAATACTTATGCTCCAGAAGCAATAAAATTTTCACCAAGCAAACATATAGCCTTAAACTTTGATTAATGCTAGTTTCTATATTGTCAATCCTAATCTCTGAGGCAAAATCAGGGATGAGATTTCCATATTGCATCTATTTGGTATTGTCTAGCCACCTTGAAATCAGTTTCAAAAACATGTATTTATTATGTGGATTGTTTATTTTGCTTTAGTTTGTAATCTTTTGAAGGCAAAAGACCTCAATAATGAGACTAATTAGGTTTTAGTTTTACTAGCATACATGCGATGTAGTGATAAAAAATGATGTGACACTAATCACATTGTCAGACATAACTGACATAATTATATCACACAACTGATGTGACATAATCACATCATCCGTTTCACTCCATAACTGGATTGTAAACTTTATTGTTCAAGTATGTGTTTAATTATATGCCACAAAGTTATAACCCATGTTCTAGCTCCTTAGTATGATTTCAGTACAGGTCTTGCAATTTTCCTAAACTATATTCTAGACATTAAATTGCATACATAAATTCAAGTCATATTTGGCTCTGCTGCAATGGGTTTCTCCCGAAGTTTCTAGCAATAAGTGATCACTGTCTCTATCCCTAGACCTTAAAAGAGTGAGCATATTCAATGCTGACCTGGTCGCTAGTAAATTTTTTAGTGTCTACAGCAGAGCACTTTTCATTAAATATAATGAATAGAGCACAGTGACATAGCTGTTACTTTCAAATGGTGGGAAATTAATGGAGAAAAGCCTAATACCTCTTATAGAGACTTTGCTATAGTCAAGGATAAGTCTAATTTCAGCTTATATATGTGCACAAAAGTTCTGTGTTGAAAAGGAAGGTGCATTATTTCTTGTTATTAATATGTGCAAATTTATGGAAATGAATATAATAATGCCATTTAACACAACCACTCATTTTTTTTACTTAACTCAGCCAGAATTTATACATATATGTTAGAGAAGTCCCGGCTTGTTTCACAACCTCTCAGCCAGAGCAATTTTCTCATCTTCTACTTGTTGATGGATGGGTTATCTGCTGAGGAAAAATATGGACTTCACCTTAGTAATCTGTCTGCACATCGGTAAGTGACTAAATATTTTCTAACAGATATGTTTACAAATTTTGATTACAACTTACTGGCCTTAAAATTTCCTCTATTCTTCAGAGAAGAAATGGTGATTGAAAGGGAATAATTAGATAATGTCAGGTTAGAAACATTCAAGTAACTTTATTATAACTTTATTTATTGATTGCTTAGGTAAATTTTCTTGTTTGTGTATGAACTTATATTTTTATTTTCCTAGTTTTAGATCAGACAAAAAGAATAGTTCATTTATAATCTTTTCTATTCCTTCTGGTAAATTTGGATTTGACATTAGTTATGAATGCCCAATTTTTGGTAGTCTTTTGAAATAACAGGAAATACTATTTGAGTAATTATTATTCATTAGTAACAGATGAGGTTATATAATCGATTAGGACAAAAACATAAAGTAGGGGCTAATTTTTTGCTTTGGAGGTAGAAAGCATTTGTGTTAAAATTAGGATGGTAGAGGTAAGGAGCTGTAAAGATTGTGAGCTGAAGATTGTTTTCTCAATTTGTGCATTTCCTCCAAAGGCCTGATTTAATGGGTCGCCCTACAAGGATTCGTCCAGATGTGGATTGGGATGAGAACCAAAAAATAGGGCATAAGAAGTTTAAATCCCATTCAGAAGAGAGGTTGCATGAGAGAAGGAAGGAAGAAAGAACAGTTCAGGCTTGTCTAAACTCACTAGTGAATTGAGTGGCTAGGGGGTGGAGAGAAGTATGCCCTAGAAGATGGTATGGATTTGCTTCAGACATCTGTGCATATCTGATATACAGTTTATTGGTTGTTTGTTATTGGATTCAAGAATAATTGTGAGTTTGCATGATTTTAAGAGAGCTTTTGTGAGAACCATTAAAGGATACTACATAAGAAAAAGTAACGTGCAAGGGGTTTGCTGCATTCACCTGCTTATAGTCAAGTCAGTGCTTAAGCCCCAGAGTGATGGTTGAGAAAACAGAAGTTTGGAGACTCTACCATCATGCCACCCCTATTGCCCATGTGCACAGGTTCGCTTAGGCATGCGGAAGGCTGTTTACACAGGTCCTCTCTGGTTTGCAGTGTTGATTGGAAAGAAGAGATTTTGTTCTGGTGGCGGAGACACATACAAAACAGGTCAATAGTAGTGATATGATGAAAAATAAGTTAGGGTTAGGAAGCAGAGGTGGTGGTGGTTGTAGTGTTTTAAATAGGCTAATTGGGGAGGGCTTCTTTCAGATGATGACTGATAAAGAGAAGCTGGAAAAGCCAAGCAGAGGTCTGAGGTAGAGCTTTCAAGCAGGATGGAACAAATACAGGGGTTCTGAGGGAATAAACCTGCTGTTTGAGGAAAAACAAGAAGGTTAGTAGGTGTAACCGAAGTTGCCTGAGCAATAAGGAGATGAACAGAGGTAAAAGGAAAAGGACTGTCATGGTCAGAAATTTGGGTTTTATTCAGAGTGTGATTCAAAGCCATTGGCAGGCTCTGAGTACGGGAGGGGCATGAATCGATTTCCTCTTTAAAGATGACTCCAAGCCTGCAAGTATGGTAGTCAAGAAGTAATGATGGAATTGATAAGGGTAGTAGCAGTGGAGATTGTAAAAAATGGTAAGATTCAGGTTATGCTCTGAAGACAGGGAGGGCAGAATTTGTGAATGGATTGAACAAGGAATGTGAGGAAATGACGTAAGACACGAATGAGTCCTATGACCCTGCCTGCGCAACACAGGGTTTCATTCACAGAGACAAAAAGATAGGAGGAAGGCAGGGGTGTTTGAGGAGGAAGAGTGTAGACAGAGAATCCATTGTTCTGTTTTTTCCAGGATAAGATTGAGAAGACCAGGGAACAAAGTAGAGATGTCAAGTAAGGAGTTGGAGAGGAGGGATTTCCGGGAGGGTGGGACTTTGTCACGCCCAACTCTGAGAACCAGTTGCAGAAGTGGCAGAATAAACTTTGTCCTCTCCATGTCTCTGAGGTGTGACTGATGGTGGATGGTAGGTTTAGGAGAAGAAAATTAATTGACAGTGTCATGATTTGTCATTATATTATTGATCACTATCATCAAATTTCAGTGAAAATATTACAGTCCAAAAGTGGAGATATAGTTTCTCGTGTTAAGTAGTCAAAATGTTGAAAAGGCCTTATCAAAATTGTGTTTTAATTAAAGTTAAAAACTATTTGGGGGTTTGCTCTCCCCAAATACACAACAATTCAGAAGAAAAGAGCCACAGTAATTTGAAGTATGGTAGCCTACACAGAATTAAAACGTAGATATTCCAAGCTACCAGGGCATTAAAACTGTTTTCTGTCAAATGCCCTCATTTTATAAAGGAGCTAATCAGAGCTAAAGCCACAGAGAAGCTTGCGTTGAAATGAATGTTATGTAACAGCAGTATTGAGGAAGCCAGCACCTGGAACTAAAATTTCTTGTTCTACATAAAACATCTCTTAATTGCATACTAACATGTCATCCTTAGAGGAAAAGCATCATTGGGTATTGAGGGGTAACCTGCCGGGAATAAAAGTATTTTGTTATTTCTGAGTTTCCAATCTTACAAGCAAGAATCCAAAGTTTATGGCAGATTATTAGTTTAGGGAAGGGGTTCCTTACTTTTTTTTGTTCCACGGACCCCTTTGCCCGTCAGGTAAAATGAATATTACTATAATTTATTTATTGCATACATTCATAAGTGAAGGAAATGCTAGATTTCAGTTAGAGGTCAGAGAAAATAAAGATAATAAGTTGATTTTTTTCAATTCAAGCTCACCGACCCCCTGAAATCTTTCCACGGACCCCCCTGGTTAAGAACCCCTGGTCTGGGGGTGTCTGTATGTGCATGTGCATGCGCGATTACCAGTACTAACATAGAGGCACTGAAGAATAAGAGGCAACAACCCCCAACTACCATTCAAAGAAACAATTTGACTTCTTGGGCCATGGTTTGGACAATTCTTTTGAAGTGTGTGAGTGTGTGGGAGAAAACAAGGTTTCCTTTATTGAGCTCTAGTTCAAACAGTCATATCTTTCTTTGCAAAATAGTTTGGAATCCTTTAGGATATTTAGAAAGTTAAACAGTGAGGAGTTCCTTTGTCTGAAGCTCCAACAGGAAAGAACTCAGCAAGATTCTGAATAATGCAATTCCCTTGAACAAAGCAGTTATTTTATTTAAAAGTATCATAAATATCTAATGGGAGGAAAACAATACTTTCCAATAAAAATATACACCACCACTCCAGACTCTTAAAAATATCAGTTGGAACATTTGTACAATGAGAATTCTGCTGGCAAAGTATTTTTTTTAAATAATAAGCTGTTTCGCATGTTATAATTCATTATATTTTTGTGGTTCTTCTCACATATATTATATTGATTAATCTTCTCACTTTACAGTGTTGGGAGATTTGAGGAGCTCATATAGCTATGAGAGTTGAATTTGGGTTGGTATCTACTCTTTGTTTAGTAACCACGATACGTAAAAGAACCATCATTCTGAAAATCATTTGGCCTATTTACCATCAGATGTATAGACTTGCATTAATTCAGTCCTGAACTTAACTTTCTAACCTTTTGCTATTTAATGATCTCTCTAATTCTTCTCCTTAAAATCAATACTCGTAGGTAAAGGAGATGGTTGTTTGTAAAATGCTTAATCCCATGCCTAGCAGATAATAGTCACTTACTTAGTTAGCTATCGTTATTATAATTGCATCTGTTTATATGATTTTTTTAGAAAAGATGTTGAAGGATTCATCTATTAAATAGAACAAACCAGCCTATGAATTACCATTAGAATATCCATTTGTTTATTGATTTATTCCACAGTGCAACTTGCAGTGAATTTTGATGATGTATGTTGAGACTTAAAGCAAACTCTACAAATAATTGCAAGTCTGCTTCTTTCAAATGCATCCTGTCTCATTACCTACATGAATTAAAATAAAATATTCATGTGACAGTAACTGTGAGCCAAAGCCATAATATAATTTTATCATAGGTTCTTATGGGGTTACAACTCCAAAAAAGAAGAAAACATTGCTGAAATTAATGCTTTTAAAATTAGTTTTTAGCCTTTAACCCTGGCTTTGAAACTAAAAGTTTCCAAAGTATCACATGACAATTTACAAAGGTTTATTTCAGCATTAAAATGTACCTGAAAATTTAATATACTTTCCTATTTGTAACATTGGGACAATTTCTACCACAAGCAAGTAGCATTCTTATATTATCTTATGTGACTACAGCATACAATTGGTATCTATCAGCCCCTGTGACTTAACTGCATGAAGACAATTTTTACAACACTTTGCATAAGGAATTTCCTGCAGAGATTATTAAAACAACAACAAAAAGAAGAAAAAAGGCTCTCGATCTCTAACATTTTGAGCTGTGACACTAAGACTAAATTTGTCTAGAATTCCCACAAGATGGCACTCTCTCTACAAATTTCGATTGAAACAAACATTAAAAATGCTCATCTCTAAGGTTTCCTTTTTTTAAATGGTTCTGCCTTTGATTTACTTTTTTTCCCCCTGAATGTTTTTTAAGTTCTATTTCACTTTTTTCTTTTTCTACGTAATGCTGATATTACATCTGGGGAATACATGAAGCTTATACTCCTGGGAATTGAGATTTATTGAAAATAAAAATAGTCATTCATTGCTTATCTTCAGCCTCCCTTAAACTGATTTTATAGGTTTAGTCCCAGAACAGTTGGGCCCTTAAATCCGAAGAAGTTTTCCCTTAATCTCCCTTCATATTGATTAATGATGGATATGATTGCGGCATGGCATAACATTTTTCTGTAAAGGTCACATTTTGAATTATAAGCTTAAAGCAAGCAATTCAGAGTGTCTGACCTGTTTCTAACCTTGTATGGTAGTGAAAGGAAACTCTGGCTCACCACTTATTTGAGCTTACCGTAGCTGCCTAGGAGTACACCTGCCATAGTAGATGCCCACTGCAATTAACTAGCAGAGAAAGTTCATTTTTTTGCTAAAGGTTTATTAGGAACATTGGACTTAATCTAAGAATGTTCCACATAATAAAAAATAAGGTAAGAGTAAACTTAAATATTAATGTTAAGGTTATTCTTCATAATTTTGGGATGTAATAAAATGTTTGCTTGACCACATAGTTTAGGCAAGCCAGGCTTGAAGGAGTTCCCAAGACAAAAGTTCAAGATAGGAGGTATTTTAATCGATTTCTACCTGACTCTATTATTAATTATATAAATGATAATCATAATTGCCATAAGTACAATTCATGGAGCCCTTACGATACACCCGGTACTATTATTAGCATTCAATTCCCTTATCTCATTAATCCTAACCCAACCCTAAGCAGAGGGTGCACAATTTTATCTGAATTGTATTTCCAAAGGATCAGGACCAAGAGAGGTCAATGAGGAGCCAAGGTGTGAACCCAAGTCCTGCTGACTCTTAGCTTTAATCCTATATTGTCTTCACAACAATGTCATGTATAAAATAGCAATCATTGTCTTCACATCCAATGTCAATGAGGTTTTAAAGAAAATGTAAGGGAAAGTGCAAGGAAAAGTCTCATTTAAGTAAATTAAGTCATAGAGTTCATCATCTCTAACTACTATGAAAAGCAATTCTTGCTCATTTATTTATCCAGAAGCATAATAAAAATTCTGAAACTAAAGAACTTTTATCATCTTAGATGAAAGTTATGATATTGAAATTATAGAAAGGATTGGATCATCTCTGTAAAATGGGACAGGAAAAGTTTCACTTATGAAAAGCCAACAAGTAGTAGTTAGAGTAACTGGCTTTCTTACTTCCTTACATTCTGGAACTATTGGTTTCCAAAAGAAAAAAGAGAGGAAAAAAGACATGTGTATTAGACACTGTGCTCTGCCTCTTTAAATATGTTATTTACTTAATCTTCAAAATCCTGCAGAAGAGTTATTAATATCCTTATTATATTAATAACAAATCTGAAGCTCAAATATGTAACTTACTCAAGGATATTTAGTAAATGAAAAAATACAGATTCCAAACTCATATTTGGCTTTAAATTTTCTATTCATCAAAACTCTCATTGCTAGTGTCAGATACCCAGCCCTAACACACTTGAGTGTGGATCATATAACTGGAAAGGGCAAAGGTAGAGACCACCAAAAGTATGACTAGATCCAGGAATACAAATAATACAAATGCCGCCATTCTCGCAATCTCTCTCTCTCTCTCTCTAACACACACACAACACACACAACACATACACACACACACGAATCTCTTTTCCTTTCGTGGGCTTCCTAATACAAAGAGGAACATGACCACAGCAACCAGAAGCTTCCACAGTTTAGGAACTCTAGGGAGAAGGCAATCCACAATGTTATTAAGTAACTAATGTATGAGAATTTTGACCAGAAATTCTATATTTGTTATCTGAATATACCTGAAAAATTCAGATTTCTACATTATATTTAAATCTGTGACATTTATTGCTTTCATTGTTGTTGGTTTTATTGTTGCTCTTGTAATACTTGTGAAAATAATAATAGCTATAATTCCGTAAGCATTTTCCGCAGATTTTCTTTTTGTATACTCACGATCATTGTGGAAGACTGTATTTTCCCTCATTTTGCTGATGAGGTAACTGAGAGCTTTGGTTACATGGTTGACTAACCAGCATGTGGCAGAGGTGACATTTGAACTCATTTTTTTGTTCAATTCTGAATTATTTATATGATTATTTCTGAATTTATTCTGGTATCGTAAATGAATTTCCACTATAGGTAACTTTTTTCTGCTTCTATTATAGCAAGAAATTTTTTGCTAAAATCAACTTATTTGTGATAATAGCATCATTAAAATTTAGAGGGTGCAATCACACATATAAATAAACATATGCACACATAAGTTTGCATACATAAAATTCAAACAGATACTGCCTTTAAGACTAAACATTTCACTAACATTTATTGAGTCCCAGGCACTATGCTAAGTAATTACTTGGATTATCTTTTTAATTCTCTTAATAATCTTTTGAGATACATACCAATGTTGTGCCTGTTTTATGGACGAGGTAACTGAGACCTAGAGATTAAATAACTTGCCCAAGATCACCCAGGAAGCAAATTAGGGAATGATCATTTCAAATGGAGGTGGTGAGTCTCCAGACACCAGGTGCTTAACCATCTGCTACTGAATGCTCTTTGCCCATTTGGGAGGAGTAATGGGCAGCCCTTCCATCTAGAAACTTTTTCTGTTCTGACGTAAAAACGTTAAGGCCAATTCCAGACAGTCATGAATTGGAGAAAAAAGTTGAAAATGTATGTTTTCCCAATATATTCAGACTAGTAAACTCTTTTAAGAATTTTGTTTCTAGTTCTTGAAATCTTGATTTGATTTTGTCCATTTTCAGTCAACACTGTAAAAGAAGATACCATGACTTTCAACTTTGCTCACATCTTCGTCCTTTAAATGCAGCGATGCACCGAGTGCTGGCCATTTCTGTATGGGACCTCCCTTCACTTACCTTTCAGCTTTCCCTGGCCAGGCCTCGCCTGCCTGGGTCCTCTTTCACTGCACAGCCTCCTCGCTGCTTGCCTCTGCAATCTCCCCTTTACACTCACATCAGATTAACATTTCGTAAATCCAATTTAACTATAAAACCGCTTAGCTCAGAAACCTTCAATAAACACCGCTTTCTATCCTGTCAGAGAAGAGACCTTAAAGCATTTAGAGGAACAGATTGTTAACACGTTCTTAGAGAGCGTTCCCTTCAGTTTCTCAGTAGTGCCTTTAGCTAGAATTGGCTATAAGTCAAGTGAAAATTTAGGCTTTGGGGAGCTACATTAAATGCTGATTTTCAGTGTTAAGTGAAGGACCTAAATTCACTTGAGACAAGATGGCCAAACAACGCATTTAGCTTTATGAAAATAGAAAGTCATTCTTACATTAGGGGAAAGCTTGATGGAGTGGGAAGATTGTGGATTTTGGGCTGACACATCTGAATTTGAATCCCCTTCACTTGTTTTCTGTGTAACCTTCCATAAGTTACTTAAACCCTCTAAGCCTCCATTTCCTAGTCAGTAAATTAGATGTCATAACACATTCTCAGGTTCAATATGAGTAAACAGAGTTATGAATTTAGAGCCCTTTAGTATAGATGTTCAATTTTTTATTCACAATCCTGAAATCCAAAAAGGTCTGAAAACAACAACAAAAAATATTTATGGCTCATGTGCTAATAGAAATCTGACCCAATGTGAACTCATTTGGCAGCAAAACCTGAACTTGACTTGATGTGAGTATATTTATAATTTTTATGTATCTAGATATTGTGACTATTCATATGGTTTTCTCCCAAATTGAAGTGTTTGATTAGGGGATACTGCCCAGGCACTACTGGTAACATAAACGTTGTAAATTATATATATTCTGACATTCAGAACACATTTGGCCTCAAAAGTTTAGGATAAAGGGTTGTGGGCCTGTGGAATATCTGGCTTGTATAGACATGAAAATACAGTAGTAATTATTTTTCTCACCAAGGTAAAAACTCATCTTACTTCATAGGGTTGCAAGGCAAAATGTTCACTGAAAATGAGCACTAAATCTGCTTACGTATCTAGATGACAAAATTCTATTCATTTGCAAAACATCTCTCTTTCTTTTAAGTCTGTTTCTCCCTTATAAATGAGAATTATTTTGTTTAATACTAAGTGATGAAGAATTGTATAAGATGCTAAAAAGGAGTAGATTTAGTGTACAATAATTAACTTTCCCAAGGATTATGATGTAATTTGTAAGTGGAACCATGGCTCTCACAGTTTAATGAAGATTGTTAAGAAAGGTAGCAGGCCACAACTCAAATGTTTGCATGGTAACTCCACTGCCATTTTAGAGGCACATGTTCACAGTTCCACTTATGTGTGAGAGTGTGTGTGTGCATACATGTGTACATGCATATGTGTGCATTTGTCTTCTCTCCAAACTTTACCTATGTGGTTGTGGCAAACAGCATTCACACACTTGGGGTATGAACTTCTACCAGTCCCTCTGCCCATTTATTTTAAGCCAGTTTGGTTGCTGTTTCTCTCTCCAGTGGGACTTACCAGTTTCTTCCTGTCCCAGTGGGACTCCCTTCCCCTTACACTGAGCAGCCACATTTCACTATGTCCTCTGGGTCTTCTTCTCAGTCAAGAATGGTGTTATCATCTCCCTCTGACATATTCTGTCTCTTGAGGGCCTGTCATACGTGTCCATCTGAGCTCTCCAGAGCCTGGATGAAGAGTCACCCCCAGCCCAGCCCACATCTGCTCTAGCCTGACATAGTCCCCTTACTGACTTCAGTGATCATTCATCATTTTTGGGAGGACATGACACATGAAATATCTTATCAGTGCATTCCACATGCACTTTCCCAATGATCTCCCAAGCTTCCTTTGTAGAATGCAGGAAATATAGGATTGACGCTGCACAGTTAAACATAAGAGGCTTTTCTTTGCTCTGTCAATATAACCATGGAATAAATCAAAATATAGGAATAGCTGTTAGCAAAATCACACATATGTAGGCCTGTAAGATGAAACTCTCTACTAGAGCTGACATTTAGAGGATTATGTCCTCAATATGGCGGTGACTGTCTTTGCATTTCATGAATATTCAATTATAAATACATGTTAGCTACTAAAAGCAGTACAGCTTATTAGCTAAAAGCACACAGTTTAAACCGGTCTCCACCTCTCCTGGCTGCATGACTTGGGAAAATCATTTAACCCCTTCATGCTTTACCTTCCTCATCTGTAAACCAGGGCTAACTTCAGAGGGTTGTGTGAGGATCAAATCGGCTAACGTGAGTCCTTAAAAAGCCTGGCCCATAGCCAGTTCATTAGAAGCATTAATTAGTATTGTAGCTGTTATAATAGAAGGCCCTTTCCCACTGCAGTTTTAGAATAGCTGAAATACTAATTATTATGCAAAAGAGTAAAAGTTAAAGTTTTAAAATGCATAGAAGAATTGGAATCTATAGACTTTCTTCTAGTTTATGTCTCCACCTCCACACAGTTCTACCCAGACACATTCCTAAACTCTTCTGTTTTGCATAGAAAAATAGTGTCTGGACTTGGATTCATCGTGTAACCATGATGAATTATTTAAATTTAAGTAATTTAAACTTAATTTTATATTTTGATGAAAATTAATGACGCTTTTTTGAAGAGTGGGCGACTGAGAGTAGATAGGAAAAGAAAAGCGGATGGGGCAAGAGACTGCAGCTGCTGATGATGCATTGAGAAACTGTAGCCATTTTTTCCTTCCAGCCCCACTGCTTAGCTTCTCTTCTATTCCCCTTCTATTCAGCATCAAGTTACTGAGAATTTTTTTTTAAGTACAACCTAAGGCAGAACTTGAACATTTCTGGAAAACTTATTGCACATCTTCCCTTCGGCAAATAAAAAACCAAAACAATTGTTTCACCTTAAAATAGCAGAATTGAAAAAAAATTGAGATTTCCTTTTATTCTAAAACCTGTGTTTATTTAAAAATAAAACAGAATAATCCCAATATGATTTTTAATACATGATTTGCTACTGACTTTTGTCTCTTAAAGAAGACTCTGTTAGGTTCAAACGAGACGTATTCTGGCAGTGAAAGAAGGTGTATTTTGAAATCAATGGCCTGATGTGGCTATTTATGTAGAATCACATAATAAAACATGTGCTTATGTGTATTTACACACAGATCTAAAATTACCTTTTACACCATGATAAGTCTTAGCGTTTTGAAGCAAATGGTGTTGTACTTGTAAATGCACAGCTGAATCTGAAATCATGTAGGAAGTATAATTAAAATCATAATTACCAACACTTCTTCGGCACTTGGTTTATGAAAGGAGCTGTGCTAAGGACTTGGTGTATGACATCCTACTTTATCCACATCACAAGCTTAGAATAGGCTCTACCCCATGTTACAGATGAAAAAAAACTGATATATGGAAAGGATAAATGAGTTACCTAAAGTCACATGCTAGGACAGCTAGAGCCACGGTTTTGCCTAGGCTACTCTTAAACACCATGTTATTTTACCTTTCAAACCCTGATTTTTAAATAACAGGTGAATGACTTGGTTGAAATATTTGAAAAGGAACAAAAAAAAACCCAAAAAACAAAAAAACAAAAAAAAACTCTGTGTGTCTGTGGCACCTAAAGAAAGGACCTTGTAGATATAAGGAAAAATTTGATCCCCCAAAGCATGGATTGCCCCAACTCTGTGTCCCAGTGCTAAGTATAATGCCTCAAAGACGCTGGTTGATCACAGAATGCAGTTGAATATGGTTAGAAATAGAAAATTCAGATAGAAGAGTAAATGGTTACATGACCTGTTAATAAAATGAAGACAGTACTGCTAAATCAATATGAATTTCACAATCACTGACTCTAGGTGAATTTTTGGGTGGGAAGTAAAGCTAATGCAGTGGTTGGAACAGGAGAGGACTGCGGATTAGGCAGACTGCTCAGGGTTGGGATCTCATTCACAGAAGACAACCATGCTTTAGAGGCAGAATGAAAACGTGTGGACAGTGAGGATGGAGAAGGTACGAGGAACTTCTCTTGAACTCAAACCAGCGTGGTCTGACCCACCCACCAGCCTCTTCTCAACCCGCCCTGGGCTGGGCTCCTGGTGTTCCTGCTTTCACTTCCCCAAACATGTCATGCTTCTTGTCACAGACTGCCTGCCTACACACTTTTCTTCACCCTCTACCTTCTTAACTCGTCTTTCTTGCAGATTCAGAATTCTCAGAACTCAGACTGAGTACTTTTGGTTTCTTTGTTTTTTGCTTGTTTACAGAATTCTGCTACACCATGAATTCATATTAACTTCATAATCAATAAAATACGTATTTTATATTTTGATCACTTAGTCTTAAGACAGATCTTCCCCATCCAGCATTTATAGACTTTTATTTTGGAGCCTAAGTATGGCAATTCATAAATAAGCTGTTAAGTTTCATTTTGTTAGTTTTGTCTGTTCTGACTGCCATCTGTTTTATTATTGAACTTTTCGACTACATGAAGCCTCCTCAGAGAATATTGGTGGAAATAAAGGGTGTTTTTTTGTTTTTTTTTTGCCTTCCACCATCAGTTTATGGTCTTGTTTGCCTTATGAGAAATTAGCTTATTATAGCATTTGAGTCTGGACATAAAGTTCTCCTATGAATATATATTTACATGACCCTCTAAGCGCTGGGATATCTAACAGCCATCTCTAACTCAAAATCTCTGCCCAAATCTGAATCCTTGATAATCTCTGCATGTTCTACCTTCAACCCTTCCCATGTTAAGAGATAGCAACTCCATCCTTCTGGTTACTTAGATCAAAAATCTATGGAGACACCCTTGACTCCTTTCTACTTAAAACCCATAGTCCATCAAGCTGGCTCTACTTTCAAAGTATGTCCAGAATCTGACCACTTCACACTCTCTCCACAGCTACCACCCTCCTGTGAGTCACCAACATATTTCCCTGGATTACTATAATAATCTCCTTGCACATCTCCTTTATCCCCATATAATGTATTCTCAGTACAACAGCCAGAGCAAGTTTTTGAAAACACTCTGCTGCTCCCAAACCTGCAGTTTTTCCTTCCCTTATCCCCCCTTAGGGTAGAAACCAGCCAATGATCTAAAAGGCTTTGCATGATCTGGTTCCTTCTTACTGCTCTGACCTCACTTCCTATTTTCCCTCTTGCTTATTCCATCCCAGCCACTCAAGCCTCCATAATATTCCTCAAACATCCCAGGCACATTCCCACCCTCGATTTTTGCTCTTGCTCTTACAGTTCTTCCTGCAGATACCAGCTTGGCTAACTCCATCACCTCCTTCAAGACTTTGCTTAACTCTTCTCTTCTCACAAGCAATGATGTGAACTGCAACCTGAATTCCAAACCCCATGCTCTCAAACCCTCTTAGCATGCTTTACTTTTTTCCCCCCATAGTACTTAGCACCTATAATATACTATACAATGTACTAGTTTATTACGTTTATTGTACATTCTCTGCTTCCCCCATGGAAAGTTAAACTTTATAAGGGCATGGATATTTGGATCATTGATGAATTAATTGCAAGTGCCTAGAACAGTTCTTGGCATGGAATAGCTTCTGAGTAAATACTTGTTGACTGTCAAATATATGAAAGTATCTTTTTAACTGAAGTTATTGAGAATGTCATATTCTTATTCCTCAAAATATAGCATGTTCTTAAGCTAAAAATAATTCATGACTTTCCTTGGTTAGATTATTATTTACCATAACAGGGGATTTTCTAGTACTATTCCTGAGCTTGTTTATTTTCATATGTGTAAAATATGCCCAGTAATCTCTGTATTTATTTATATAAAAATACACTTGGATATGATGCTTGTCCCCATTAATCAGCCCAGCTGGATACTACAATAAGATGTACAAAGTACTGTGAGATATCATGGTGTACATTTCTCACCTAAGATGCTGTGAGCCAATGAAATATGTCACCTCCATTGTTGTGAGGCTCTTTCCTCGTCACACAAATCCAAATGCAGCTCCAAGCACAGCAGGGTCAAGCCCACACTTCTCTCTGAGTCGTAGGAAAGGTAGTTAATTGTGCTTTCACCTCCCTATTCAACAGTGTCTTTCTGCTTTGCAAATACAAACTGCTGAGTGATCATTCCCAGTACAGTCCTTCAGAGAGGCACCCACCACCCCCTAGTGGTCTGAATGGTCAGTGACGCTTCAAACTTCACTAGGAAGAGATTCGTGTCAGTTTTACTTTATCGGAATCACTTAGATTCAGATTTGGAAGAGCAGAATTTCCAAAATCTCCTCGCTTATTGAATTATAAGCTCCACATTTGTTTCCACTGATTTAGCTCCCTGGTGTAACCAACAAAATGTCAGAGCGATGGCATTTATTGTTATACCAAAAACAAAAACAAAAAAAAACAAAGGGCAGTGGAAATCGCCTCGGTGTGCTTCAGTAGGGTCTCATTAGCAATATGGCAGGGTGTGCGGAATGCAAAGTGCGCTTCTTATTTCAGTCGTTCTGCTGTGGATGAAGGCTACTGGGTTTCGTTTGGCACCTCAACTCTATTTTAATCTGTTTGTCACACTCGAGGTATTCAGCTTAATTTTTTCATGTTAGTTCATATCTGCAAAGAAATGATTTCTGAATTCCATTCCTCCGAATGTGACATCTTTTTTCTCAACTATTTTTTGTTGCGTAATACAAACTCATTTTTGACCTAAAAAAAGTCTGTATTTGTCTTTCTAGGAAGAGAATATTTGGGTTCATTTGTTTGCGTGTTCTCCAGTCATTGTGTTGTTTAGAATTAAACTTTTGTGGAGTTAGCTAAGCATCAAATAGAGGTGTCCCAGAGTTTAAGGAAGTGAAGATACTGACTAATAGGGTGCCCTTGATCCTGAACTGACAGTGCTTTCACTAGTACCAGCTTGTCTGTTGGCATCTTTTAAGATGATTTTCTCATCTTTTAAAACAGGAAAGTCATTATACTATGTTTGCTTATACAGAAGTGGCAGTGGGTAACAGAGAGAATGTAATGGAAAGGTAAACTGAGGCGTTAAAGTCCAGCTCCACCATCACTAGTTTGTAATCCTGGACAACTTATATATTCTCTATAAACCTTGCTTTTTACTTATTTATAAGCAGAAGGGATATTAGTGATCTTGAATCATAGTTGATTGGATAATAGGTAAGGTATATTCAAGATGACATAGCTGAGAGTAATATAAATGGTAGTATAATTTTATTTGTGAGTTTTTAATATCTCTGGAGTGATCTTTTTTATTTGCTTCCCCCAAAATTTAGTTTTCCAACCAAGCTTCCCCTATTTCAGGAAATGGCATCACCACTCATACTAAAATCTGAAATGTTATTCGTAAGTCTTCTCTTTCCTTCTCACTCCAATCCATCAGCAAATCCTATTGGCAATCTCCTAAGTACATAACACATCTGGCTACATCTCACCATCCCCCGGCCACAAACCTGGCCTTAGCCGCCATCATTGCTTACCTACAATTCTTCAAGCCTTCTTGTCAGTCTTCCTCCTACACACTGACTGGCCCCCATTAAAATTCATACCCCACTCGGCAGTCAGGGTGATCTTTCTAATGTAGAAGTCAGATCCTGTCACCACTACCTCCTGCCCCCATTAAAACCTCCAAGTGTTAGTGGCTAAAAGAACAGAATTCAAAGTCTTGACCTCAGCCCATGAGGCCTCCCTCTCCAGGCTCACCCTCCTCCAAGCTATGCCACACTCACGATGCTCCCACTGTAGTGGCCACTTTCTTATCTTCCCAATTCAGAGCCATCTGCTCAGACTGCTATAGACCTTCATTTATATACCTCCTTCTTATCTTTCAGATCCCAACTAAAGTATCACATATTCAAAGGGGCTTTTCTAATGAAGCACAGTAGGGCACCCCAACAGCCATACTGAGTAGAGAAAAAGAGATACCTAGAAGGCAGCCATCCAAGAGCCATTACCAAGAATCTATTAGACAGGGTCATGACTGTTCACTTAGCTTTCACATATTCAAAACGTATGTATTATCTAATCTATTCTAGTAGAAACAATGCTAATTTCTGGGGAGTCAAACATAAGAGATGTCCACTGCTCTAAAGTTGCTCAAAGTCAAATTGTTCAAAGTCTAGCAGTCAGCACGTAACCATCAAAACAACAATGTGAAAAACAGCTAAACATATTAAGAGAGAGTTTCAGCAACACTCACAGAAGCATTATGCCCCTCGCTGAGGGAGAAGTAAGAAGCAGAGCAGAGTGAGATAAACAGGGCTGGCCTTACAAAGAAGGAAGTCATGGTGAATAGAGAAGGCAAAAATATTGGCTGAGTCTAAAGGTCAGTAGAGACAGTACGGCATGCATGAGACTGTTCATCTAGAGAGCAGTGGCCCAAGATGCCACAAAGAAGGGAAACAGCCTCTGGACATAAATATGAGCAGTGCCGCTACAAGAATGCTCATCAATGATGGGTTCATTCTAAATGGATGCTTTCCTTACTCAAAGAATAAATCCTCAACAGGGAAGAATGCCTGTTTTATCCAACTCGTGGTCAGTACTACTTTTGAAAGGCTGGTGCTAAATAATATAAAATAAACAATATGCTACAGATTACAGTCACTGTGCTGTTGCTATGAATATTAAGAATTAAAATAACCCATTACCAAATTTCCGGAGTTCTAGAATGAATAAGACCCATAAACATGTGAAGGTAAAGTGAAATTAAACAATAGCATTCCACCTGCAAACTGACCCCAAGAAAAATATCTTAGAGGATGTGATGCCTTATTTAATGAGAGGAGTAGGAGTAGGTGAGGAAGGGGAAGAAGGAGTGTCCAAGAATGAAGATAGAACACAAGAAAAAGACACTTAAAGAAACTGTGTTGTGTCTAAATGTCAGTTATTTCCTTACAAGAGGTGGTAGGAAATAATGAAAGACATTTGCATTTTCAGCATTTAGGGTGCTTCCCTTTTCCTCTCCTCCACATAGCAGCGAGGGTGACCTTTCTAAAGTAGTGATTCACAACATCCCCGGGGGAGTTGTAAAAATATTGACGGATGCCTGCACCTTCCCAGAGATTGGTATCTAAGTGGCCTGGGCGTGGCCTGGGCCTCAGGACTCACCATGTGGTTCTAGTGTGTCTAATGAGCAACGCTGTCCAAGGGTGAATCAGGTGCTGCCATTCCACAGGTGTAAACCTTCTAGAGGCTCCCACTGAGCCTTAATAAAATCCAGGTTTGATGGGATGATGATTCTTAAATAAGGCCCTCTGACCTGGGGGCTATTTTACAATATATATATTTCACAAATTTTCCTTTGAGACAAGATAAAGTCAGTCACAGCAAATATACTGTTGTGTGTGAAAACATACCTAAAGGATGAATGCAGTGTTTTTCTGTGGATATGGCAGGAAAGAATTAAGTAGCCTATAGAAACTTCTCACAAGCCTGCAAGGCATGCCTTTTCCTTCTATTTCTACCAAAAAGGAAGTAAATAAAATGCAGGGAGACTTAAACTCTGGAATGTTCAAAGCCACACGGCCAAGACATCAATCAGATCCAAAGCCTGTACTTGTTCTCAATGTTTCACCCTCACTTGCTCCCATGTGGCTTCCACCTGATCCATTTTCAGTAAAGTGGCCAGGAATTACTCAGCAAGGGTTCTGTTAGAAGCATCTCTGTGAGATTTCTCAAATATTCTATCTTCCCGAGTCGGTCGTTTTAAAAATCCCCACTGACAAAACTTCTAGCCCCATCTCCAACTCAGCTCAGCGAAAGCAGCTACTCTTCCAACAGGGCATCTCTGCACTTGCCCTCAGGGGCCAGGAGGAGGTGATTGAGAGAATGAACCTGCTCCCTGTTTTAGAGAGAAGGAATGTTGAGGACAGAGGGATGGGAGCAGCTATTTAAGTGGAGAGGAAACTAGGATGCGTTCCTGAGGCCTTCTGGAAAATAAATGAGGACAGCAGGAGACCAGCCTGGAGCTGAGCAAGGGCTCAGAGGACTGAGCAGAAAGGCTCATGCAAGTTCCCAGACATTATGATAGTTAATAATAATTTAGCTTAGGATATATATATACAACTCTATATAATAACGTAATTATTTGTATGCCCAATGCCAAGTGTTTTATATCTAAGAAGCAATGTGGCACTCATCTAGAAATATGGAATTACAGCATTTGGATAAGTCACATTGAAGTGGATGTTAATATGTAA
Organism: Cabassous unicinctus; assembly: GCA_029593785.1. Taxonomy (NCBI): domain Eukaryota; kingdom Metazoa; phylum Chordata; class Mammalia; order Cingulata; family Chlamyphoridae; genus Cabassous; species Cabassous unicinctus. The sequence continues at coordinate 27,362 of JAQZBX010003621.1, read as the reverse complement.
GAAAAATGTAATTTATAGTACATGGTAAAAATTGAATGTAAGAATTGAGCGGAAGAATGGAATAGGCTGCTTGGTAACAGGAGTATATGTGGACAAATGTGTGGATTTAAAATTTATGTCAGGTACCACACCAGTACTTTTTATTCTTTTCTTCGAAAAGAAATGAGCCTAAAGCTGTATTTTCTTTCAAGCTTAAATTGCCCAAAAGTAAAATAACAGGCAAATATATAAAAGATAAGCAAATGATAGCTTCACACCAGCGGTTGTGCTTTTCATTTTGACACGTATTTCAGACATTCATGGTAAACGTATTACAAAAGTAATCCTATCTTAGTGCTTAAAGTTTAATAAATTTCCAGAAATTTTGCAGGGCACATGCTGTATCTACTGTACAATAATACTAGAAACTAAACACATAAGTAAACACAAACAAACAAGAGCAATGTTATTAGATAACTAAATATTGATAATTGGCAATAGAATAAAAGGATATAATGACTAATGTACTTATATTTATAAATTTGAATCCTTTGTACAAATCTAAAATTGAATCTAAAGAAATGAAAACTGAAACTAAATGAACAACCACAAAGAAACGGACACCATTTCTACCCACAGACGTGCCAGAGGAAGTTGCTAACTGTGTTCTTTTGAACCTTCAAAGAAAAGAAAATTGTTTAAAATATTTCAGAATTTTAGAAATGAAGGAAATCATTCATTCTTTTTTCAGAAAGCAGCATATACAGAGGAGAAAACCCAAAGTTCCATTACATATATGAAAAGGTGCACATTCTCACAAATAATCAAGGAAATGCAAGTTGGAAGAAAAATTGGATACAATTTCACAACAAAAACATTTGCAATAATAACAAGAATCTGATGATATGAGGAGATAGGCACTTTCATACACTCCCAATAAGAGCTAAAATTAGCACCAAAATTGAAGAACACCCTGGCAATATTTGATAAAGCTGAAAATGAACAGATCATCATATATAGTTTCAGAGCAGTGATCCTCAACTGAGGTCAGTTTTGCTCCACTGGGGACATTTGGCAATGTCGGGAGACATGCTTGTTTGTCGCAGCTTGGGAAGTGTGAGCTACTGGCGTCTAGTGGGTAGAGGCCAGGGATGCTGCTAAGCATCCTACAGTGAACAGGACTGTCCCACAAGAAAGTATTATCAGGCCCCAAATGTCAACAGTGCTCAGAATGATAAACCCTAGCCAAGAGAAATCCACATATGCGCACAAGAAGTGTATATGGCTCTTCACTGAAGGGTTTATGAGTATTCAAATAGGTGGAAAAGAAAATTTAAAAATGACCTTAATTAGGGAAATGAATCAATTAATTGAATTATAGTCACAAGATAGAGTACTATAAAACAGTTTAAATTTAATAAACCTGAACATATTTGTGTTAACAGGAATGAATCTTATAAACCTAAAGTTGTGTTACCAGAAAGAAATTTGCATACAGTATAAATAATATTTTTAAATGCACAGTATAATATTACATATATTAATAGGTACATCCATGTGTACTTTAAAAATTTTAAATAACTTAAGCTGCAAGGATGAACACAAAATTAATTATACCTGTTTTATTTGGTAAGGGAGAAAAGAAATATGTAGATATGATGTTGATGGTATCTTTGAAGCTTATTTGTATAAAACAAAAGATCTGAAATCAGTATGTCACAATGTTGCTCTTTTCACATTGTCAGAGGATGATGCATTGGCTGTTATATTACACTCTGTTTCTCAGTATTTTAAAACTTTTCTCACTGACAAAAATTTTTTTAAAAAGAATCCTGCATAACTATGATACAAACACATGAAAAGATATACCAATTAATGAAGAGACAATTGCCTGACTTATAAATGCAAAGCGATAAATTAAATACTAGAAAAGAGAGTCTAGCAGTCCAATAACGGCACTCAAAGTTTAATATTAGGAAAATTAAATACTAGTGTACATCACATCAATCAGTTAAAAGAGAAAAATCAACTGACCATTGCAAAAATTGTCAAAAATAAGTCAAAGTCAATTTCCAAATCTTTTTTTAAAATTAGAAGTAAAAGAAGTCTTTCACAAGAAAAGAATATTTCTCTCAAGTACTCAATAGGCATCATATTTAGTCAGGAAATAAATCTACGCTCTTTTAACATTGATTCTACAGTTATGACCAATGGGCTAACAGATGAAAGTTTTTAAAAGAACAATGATTAACTATAAAGATAAGGCAAAATTACCATTATTTATAAATAATATGGTTGCCTACCTCAAATACCCGATATATCAATATCAAATCGTTTACTCTAATAAACTATTTCAATAAAGGTTTGAGTTACACAATAAATGTATAAAAATGAAAAGATCACATATATACCAGCCATGATCATTTAGATGAATTAGACAAATGTAAATTAATACTTTTAAAGATGCTACTAATATGCAAAATACCTGTGTATGAGAAATGAGCCTAATAAGAGCATTCCCAATAAATAAAATGCATTGATGAGGAGTAGGGGAGGGATTTCTAATACATAGGGTTCCATGTGTGAGCACACGACTTTAAACACACCTCTACTCTTAAATCTGAACTGCTCTATTTTTATGTTCTGCACATTGGAATTCCTAAGATGCTGATTCAAAATTTGCATGATAGAAAACATTCTAAAACCATTGGTTTGAGGCATTCTTTTCTACCTAAAATTATTTATACCCACCTCTATCTGTTCTTTTTTTTTTTTTTTTAAGATTTATTTATTTATCCTGGGTTATATATTGCTTGTTTACATTGCTATTTTCTCCCAGAAAGCAAGCATCCTAAGACTTGGAGCCATGGTTTTATTAACTGTGTCCCTAGATCCTGGCACAACCATTGGCGCATAATAGGTGTCAATATAATGGATGAATGAATAAACATTTCTATGCATGCAAATGTGCATGTGAGTGTATAGATTGCTAGTTTTATCACAGTGTTTCTAAATATGAATTTTGTTTTATTTAATCTGTTTAAGATGCATTCGTTTTGCTAGGTTTGAAAAAAGTGTTGGTCATTATCCCTGTGAATGTTAGGATTTCTCAGGAGGAGACATTTGCTTACCCAGAATCTACCCAAGAAAAGATTCCTTTTGTCTGTCCTTGTCTGTGGGCAGATATTTTATTGTATACCTTCTCATGAGGCAGAAATCTTTTGATGCCCAGCTAAATAAAGCTGTGCTTCCTTTACCCATGGAGAATAAGCCAAAGTTCCCAGGAGAGTTTCCTCTGCAAGGCCCAGGGACTTTTTTCTTTCATCTTGAGATGTTTCCTCTTTCTTTGAAAGGAATGTTACCAGTTTATTTGGTCCACATAATCCCAGGAAAGGACTAAGTTAGGTGTCTGTAGCTAATTGTATATTTCTAACTTGAAGAAATGAGGAGGCTCTTCATTTCTCTTAATTATAAATCAATGGTAAATAGAGGTCTTAGGTTATTTTAAGATATATGAACTTACATCTTATTATATTATAGGTTAGATCATTTTAACTAATGTGTATGTGTGTGTCATTGTAAGTATCCTTATATCAGCATAGGAAATGGAGCCTACTAAATTTCACTACGGCTAGAGATTTGACTAACTCTAAACAGCCTACACTCCTGTACTTATTTTAGAATGTTATTAGAGATATATATTCTAGAACTTTTGTTTTTAGGTAAATTAATATTTTTTTGAAATAATTATACTCAGAGCATCAATAGAAATCAGAAGGCACTTAGTGGCATTAGACATAGTGTTATCATGCTATCTTTTCTTTTCTTTTACAAAAATATTATATGAGTTTATTATTTTCTGAGGAGATTAAGTATATATATTTTTTATCTTTCTGCAGCCAGAATTAGTCTATGGACTGTTTGCCTCATTGTAAGTTTGATTGACCTTTTTAATACATATTTTTTATTAGAGAAGTTGTGAACTTACAAAACAATCATGCATAATGTATAGAATTCCCATGAACCACCCCTCCACCAATATCTTACATTGTTGTGCAATATTTTCACAGATTTGAAAGAACATCATCAGACTATTACCACTAACTATGGTCCATAGCTTACATTTGGTGTATTTTTTCCATACACTCCCTATGTACATTGTTATAGTTCAAGAGAGAATGCTCTCATTTTTTCCTGTTAACCTCAATCCGTCTTCTACCACAAGGTTGACTGTGTTATAGAGTCCCATGCCTTGTACAATCTATCCAAAGTTGTGCAGTCATTTCCTCAGTAAATATTTGAACATTTTCCTTAGTCCAAAAGAAAAAATCCCATAAGCCCATATTATTGACCCTTAGCATTGATATAGTAGCTCCTTTGGCATTGATGCAAGAATATTACAATATTGCTTTTAGCGATAGTCCATAAGTTACATTAATTGTATTTTATCCATGCATCACCATATTCTTACCACTTTGTAATAGTGATGTATATTTGTTTTAGTTCATAGAAGAGCATTCTTGTATTTTTACTATTAACCACAATCTTCATCTACCTCCAGGTTCATTATGTTATTCAGTCTCTAGATTATTCTCTGGCTTTCTTTCAATTGACATTTACATCCCTAGACGATCCCTTTCAGCCACAAGCCTATTTATAAACCAGCTGTGTTAGTTAGCTCACTATACTGTGTTACCATCAACTTTATCTATTTCTATACTTTTACAGTCAAGCTAATTAAAAATTCTACATAAATTAAGCATCAGTGCCCCTTCTCTGCCCTCATCCTATCTCCTAGTGACCTATACTCTAGGTTTTAACTCCCTGTGTTTATTCTTCATATTTAGTTCTTATTAGTGAGACCATAGACTATTTGTCCTTTTGTATATGGGTCATTTTACTCAGCCTAGTGTCCTCAAGGTTCATCCATGTTGCCATATGTGTCCCTATTTCATTTCTTCTTCATAGTATTCCATCGTATGTATATACCACATTTTGTTTATCCATTTATCAGTTGATGGACACTTGGGTTGTTTCCATCTTTTGGCAAATGTGAATTACGCTGCTGTGAATGTTGGCATACAAATGTCTTTTTGTGACACTGTTTTCAGTTCTTCTGGATATATTCCTAGTAGAGAGATCACCTGGTCATACAACAGTTCTATATTTAGCTTGCTGAGGAACCACCAAACTGTCTTCCACAGAGGCTGCACCAATCTACATTCCCACCAACAGTGAGGGAGTGTTCCAATTTCTCCACACCTTCTCCAGCACTTGTTGTTTTCTGTTTTTTTTTTCCCTAATAATGGTCATTCTATGATGTGTGAGATGATATCTCATTGTAATTTTGATTTGCATTTCCCTAATAGCTAGTGCTATTTAACATTTTTTCATGTGCTTTTTCACTAGTTGTATTTCCTCTTTGGAGAAATGTCTATTTAAGTATTTTGCCCATTTTTAAAGTGGATTGCTTGCTCTTTTATTGTTGAGTAGTATGAGCTCCTTAATATACCGTGAAATTCACATCCAGATTCCCACAGTCTGGAATTGAGAATCCTCCAACGTTGTTCTTCCTTTTTAAGATGTTTCTGGCTATTTGGGGTCCCTTAACCTTCAAAGTAACCTTGAAAAGTGGGTTTTGCATTTCTTTTAAAAAGGTTGTTGGAATTTTTATCGGCATTGCATTGAATCTGTATACCAGTTTGGGTAGAATTGACATATTAACGATATTTAGTCTTCCAGTCCATGAACACGGTATGTTCTTTCATTGATATAGGTCTTCTTTCATTTCTTTTAGCCTTGCATTGTAGTTTTCTGAATACAAGTGCTTTATGCCCTTGGTTAAGTTTATTCCTAAATATTTGATTCTTTTAATCACTATTATAATTATTTTTCCTGACCTCCTCCTTAGATTGTTCATTACTAGTGTATAGAATAATTCAGGATGAATAATTCTTTTAATGTGTTGTTGGATTTAGTTAGTGAGTATTTTGTTGAGGAGTTTTACCTCTGTATTCATTAGGGAAATGGGTCTGTAATTTTCTTTTTTCATAATATCTTTATTTGGCTTTGGTATCAGGGTGATATTAGCTTCATAGAATGAGTTTGATAGCATTCCTTCCTGTTCAGTTTTTTGGAAGAGTTTGTGTAAGATTGGCATTAAATCTTCTTTGAATGTTTGTTAGCTCACTCTTTCTTTTTAAGTAAGCATTGAGGGTGATAAGTTTCCCTCTCAGCGCTGCCTTTGCTGCATCCCATAGGTTCTTATATGTTGTCTTCTTCTTTTCATTTGTCTTGTGATATTTATTGATTCCTCTTGCAATTTCTTCTTTGACCCACTGATAATTAGTGTTATTTAATTTCCATATATTTATGAATTTTCCCTTTTTCTGCCTGTTGTTGATTTCCAGCTTTATTCCATTATCATAGGAGAAAGTGCTTTGTATAATTGTGATCTTTTCAAAATTATTGAGTTTTTTTGGTAACCCAACATATGGTCTATTTTGGAGGAGGATCCATGAGGACTTGAGAAGAATCTGTATCCTGCTGTTCTGGGGTGCAATGTTCTGTATATGTCTATTTGGTTTAGTCCATTTATCATATTATTCAAGCTCTCTGTTTCTTTATTAATACTCTGCCCAGGTGTTCTATCCAGTGATGACAGTGTTATATTGAAGTCTCCAATTTTCACTGTAAAGACATCTATTTCTCCTTTCAGTTTTTTCATTTTTTGACTCATATAATTTTAGGCATCCTGGTTAGGTACATTTGCATTTATGATTGTTATTTCTTCTTGGTGAATTGCCTCTTTTATTAATATATAATGTCCTTCCTTGTCTCTAATAACAGCTTTGCTTTTAAAGTCTATTTCATGATATATGTCTTCAGACTCATTGATCCTTTCTTCTGCCTCTTCAAATCTGTTGTTATATTCCTACAGTTTATTTTTAATTTCATTTATTGTGTTATTTTTCTATGTATGCTTTCAAATTCTCCTTTGTGCTCACCAACTGTTTTCTTAATATCTTTAATCTCTTTAGTTATCTCATTGAATTTATTAAGGAGATTTGTTTGAACACCTATGATAAGTTGTTTCAACTCCTTTATGTCATCTGGAGGCTTAGTTTGTTCCTTTGACTCGACCATATCTTCCTGTTTCTTGGTATAGATTGTAATTTTTCTTGTTGTCCTGACATCCGATTTACTAGATGTATTTATTCTGGGTTTAGTTTCTCTGTTTGGTCTAAGGCTTTTGTTTGATTGGCTTTGTGCTATAGCCCCTTGTTGATACTTGGAACAACCTAATTTGGAAATTTATAGTGGCTTGTGTTTAGCCAATCTGAGTTTTTTTCAGCTCTTTTTCATCTGTTTCTTGCCCTTTCTTACTTGGTAGTTGTAGAGTAGGAGCCAAGGATGCATCTAAGCCATGGAAGCTGAAGCTGCCCCCTTTGCTCTAGGAACTGATGAAGCTCCTCCCAGTCCCCTGCCAGGAGTAAGGATGGAGCTGCAGCCATGTGCAATAATCCAAGACGTACAGGCCAAGACCATCAGTAGTTGCCCAGACAGACTGATGAAGCTTCACGCTCATTCCTCCTCTGCCTGAGGTGGGGCAGCAAACTAAGCCTTGTGAGTCAAAACTGACCGTAGTTGCCCAGATAAACTGACAAAGCACCAGCCCCCCTCTTCCCCTGCGAGGGGTGGGGGTGGAGCCACAGGTATGCACAAAAATCTTGTCCTTGCAGGCTGAAAGCTACTGCCGTTACCCTGAGTGGATGAAACACTGCCCCTCCTCCTCCCAGTCAGGGTGAGGATAGAGGCCACAAGTGTTCCCAACAATCTAGTCCGTGCAGACCAAAAGTGACTGCAGTTGCCCAGAGAAGTGAGTGAGCACTATCCCTCCTCCTACCCTATCAGGTAAGTATAGAGCCACTGGTGTGCCCACTAATCTAGTCCAGGAGTGCCAAAAGTGACTGCATTTGCCAGAGAAGCTGAGGGAGCACTCTCCCTCCTCTTTCCCATCAGAGGCAGGGATGGAGCCACAGATGTGTCCAGCAGTCTAGTCCGTGTGGTCTGAAAGTGGATGCAGTTGCCTGGGGAGGCTGAGGATATATAGCCCCCACCTCCTGTACTACTGAGGATGGGGATGTAGCTACGGGTTTCCCCAACAATCTAGTCTGTGGAGGCCAAAAGTGACTGCAGTTGCCCAGAGAGGCTAAGTGAACACTGTCCCTCCTCCTGCCCTGTCAGGGCCGAGGATGGAGCCAAAGATATGCATAACAGTGTAGTCTGCCTGGGCAAAAGCACCTGTAGTAGCCTGGAGAGGCTAGAGAAACACTGACTCCCCTCTGTCCTATCAGGGGGTGGGGATGGAACCACAGGTGTCCAACAATCTAGTCCTTATGGGCTGAAAGTTCCTGCAGTTGCCTGGAGAGCCTGAGGAAACACCACCACTCTCCCTCCTGTCCTGTTGGGAGGGGATACTGCCATATGGTGTGCCCAAAAGTCTAGCCCATGCAGGCTGAAAGCTACTACAGTTGCCCAGAGAGGCTGGTACAAGTCCCCTCAGCTTCCTCCCTACCAGAGACGGGGCTGGAGCCAAGGCAAGGGCAGCAACCTAACCTGGTAGAAGCTGGTCCCCACTATCACTGTGATTTTCAATCAGCCCTGCTTCCTCTCATGCTGGAGGTGAAGTTAAAATGGAGGCTACCGGCCTGCACAGACTGAACTGTTTGGTCCCTGTAGATCCACACCCATCCCCTAATAGGATAGGAGGGGGATGGTGTTTCCTCAGTCTCTCTGGGCAATGTCAGGTACTCTTGGGCTACAGGGGCTAAACTGTTGGGCACCTGTGGATCCTTCCCCAATCCCCAATAGGATAAGAGGGGCTGGTGTTTCCTCAGCCTCTCTGGGCAACGGCAGACACATTTGTCCTACACAGACCAAACAGTTGGTTGCCTGTGGTTCCATCCCCACCCCCCAAAGGGCAGAAGGTACAGTACTCCCTCAGCCTCTCAGGGCAACTGCAGACATATTTGGCCCACATGGATTAGATTGTTGGGCACTCCAGGGGGTCCATTTCCTCCCCTGGCAGGGGAAGAGGGCAGTTAGTGCTTTATCGGTCTACCTGGGCAACTTTTCATTTAAGACCCGCATAGCACAGATTGTCGCTTACACCTGCAGCTCCATCCCCACCCCAAACAGGGGAGGAAGGGGCATGAAGCTTTATCCATCTCTCCGGGCAACTACAGATGGTCTTGGCCTGCACAACTTGGATTATTACACATGGCTGCAGCTCTGCCCCTACTCCTGGCAGAGGAGAAAAATTGGAGAAGCTTCATTGGTCCCTGGGGCAACTCAGGCAGCTTCAGCCTTCACAGCTTACAGTACCAACTACATCTTTGTCTCCTACTACACAACTAGCAAGGGAGAAAGGGCAAGAAAGCTTTAAACTAAAGAGAGAAAACTGCACTCAGAATAAATACATCTAGTAAGTCAGATGTCAAGACGTAAACAAAAAATTACAACCCATACCAAGAAACAGGAAGATATGGCCCAGTCAAAAGAACAAGATAGTCTTCAGATGACATAAAGGAGTTGAGACAACTAATCATAGACGTTTAAACAAATCTCCTTAATAAACATCAATGAGATGACTAAAGACATTAAGGATATTAAGAAGACACTGGGTGAGCAAAAAGAAAAATTTAAAAGCATACATAGAAAAATAGCAGATCTTATGGGAATGAAAAGCATAATAAATGAAATTAAAAATACACTGGAGACATATAACAACAGATTTGAGGAGGCAGCATAAAGGATCAGTGAGCTTAAAGACACGGCCCCTGAAAGTGAACAAACAGATGAAAAAAAGAATGGAAAAATTTGAACAGTGTCTGAGGGAACTAAACGAAGGTAAGAAATGTGCAAACATACATGTCATGAGTGTCCCAGAAGGAGAAAAGAAAGGAAAAGGGGCAGAAGGAATACTTGAAGAAATAATGGTAGAAAATTTCCTAACCCTACTGAAGGACATAGATATCCATGTCCAAGAAGCACATCCTACTCCCATCTGAGTAAATCTGAATAGACATACTCTGAGAAACATACTAATAAAAATTTCAAATGACAAAGACAAAGAGAGATTTCTGACAGCAGCAAGAGAAAAATGATTCATATCTTATAAGGGATACCCAATAAGATTAAGTACCAATTTCTGATCAGAAACCATGGAAGCAAGAAGGCAATGGTATGATATTTTTAAGATACTGCAAGAGGAAAACTACCCGCCAAGATCTTCTATACAGCAAGATTGTCTTTCAAAAATGAGGGCAAGTTTAGAATATTCACAGATAAACAGAAATGAGAGAGTTTGTAGACAAGAGACCAGCTTTGCAGGAAATACTAAAGGGAGTGCTATAGCCAGAAAAGAAAAGAAAGGAGAGAGATACTTGGAAGAGAGTTTAAAAATGAAGATTATATAAGTAAAGGTAACTAAAAGTGCAAAAAGAGCAATGAAAATAAAATATGATAAAACTCAAAGGTCAAAATGGGTGAAATAAGACCTGCCTTTACAATAATAACATTGAATGTTAATGGAGTAAACTCCCCAATCAAAAGACACAGACTGGTGGAATAAATAAGAAAATATGAGCCATCTATATGCTGTCTGCAAGAGACTCACCTTTGACCTAAGGATACCAATAGATTGAAAGTGAAAGGCTAGAAAAAGATATTCCATGCATGCAGTAACAACAACAACAACAAAAGCTGGAGTAGCTCTACTTATATCAGGTGAAATAGACTTTAAAGCAAAACTGATATTAGAGACAAGGAAGGCCATCATATATTAATAAAAGGGGGAATTTACCAGGAAGAAATAACAATCATAAATGTATGTACACCTAACCAGTATGCCCCAAGATATATGAGGCAAACACTGGTAAAACTTAAGGAAGAAATCTCTACAATAATCGTTGGAAACTTCAATACACCACTCTCAGCATTAGCTAGAATATCTGGGCATAGGGTCAAAACAGAGAGCTTGAATAATTTATGATAAATGGACTAAACCTAATAGACATATACAGAACATTGCACCCCAAAACAGCAGGATACATATTCTTATCGAATGCTCATGTATGTTTCTCCAGGATAGACCATATATTGGGTCACAAAGCAGATATGAATAAATTCAACAAGATTACAATTATGCAAAGCACTTTCTCTGATCATAATGGAATAAAGCTGGAAATCAACAAGAGGCAAAAAAAGTGAAAATTCACAAATATGTGGAGATTAAACAGCACACTATTTAATAATCAGTGGTTCAAAGAAGAAATTGTGAGCAAAATCAATAAATATCTCAAGACTAATAAAAATGAGAACACAACGTATCAGAACCTATGGGATGCAGCGAAGGCAGTACTGAGAGATAAATTTATAGCCCTGAATGCTTTCATTAAAAAAGAAGAAAGAGCTAAAATCAATGACTTAACTACACAGCTGGAGGGGCTAGAAAATAACGTAAACTATTCCCAAAGTAAGTAGAAGGAATGAAATAACAAATATCAGAGCAGAAATAAATGAAATTGAGGGAAAAAAACAATAGAGAGAATTAACAAAACCAAAAGTTGATTTTTTGAGAAGATTAACAAAATTAACAAACTCTTAGCTAGACTGACAGAGAAAAAAAGAGAGAAGATGCAAATAAATAAAATAAAAAATGAAAACAGGGACATCACTACTGACCCCACAGAAATAAAAGAGATCATGAGAGAATGCTATGAACAATTGTACAACAACAAACTAGGCAATGTAGATGAAATGGAAAAATTCCTATGAACATACGAACAACCTACACTGACCCATGAAGAAATAAAAGACCTCAACAAATGAATCACAACTAAAGAGATTGAAACAGTCATCAAACAACTCCCCAAAATGAAAAGTCCAGGGCCAGATTGTTTCACAGGTGAGTTCTACCAAGCATTCAAAGAAGATTTAATACCAGTCTTACTCAATCTCTTCCAAAAAATTAAACAAGAAGGAATGCTACCAAACTCATTCTATGAAGCCAATATCACTTTAATACCAAAGCCATGTAAAGATATTATGGAAAAAGAAAACTACAGACCCATTTCTCTAAAGAATATAGGTGCAAAAATCCTCAACAAAATTGAATCCAACAACACATTAAAAAAATCATTCATCATGATCAAGTGGATTTTATACCAGGCATGCAAGGGTGGTTCAACACAGGAAAATCAATCAGTGTAATTCACCACATTAATAAATCAAAGAAAAAACGCATGATCCTATCAATAGATGTAGAAAAGTCATTTGACAAAATACAGCATCCTTTTTTGATAAAAATACTACAAAAGTTAGGAATTGATGCAAACTTTCTCAACATAATAAAGGCCATATATGAAAAACCCACAGCTACCATTGTACTCAATGGTGAAAGACTGAAAGCTTTTCCACTGAGATCAGGGACAAGACAAGGATGCCCACTGTCATCACTTTTGCTCAATATTGTGCTAGAGGTTCTAGCTAGAGCTGTAAGGCAAGAATAAGAAATAAAAGGCATCCAAATTGGAAAGGAAAAAGTAAATTTTGCTATTTGCAGATGATATGATCCTACACCTAGAAAGTCCCGAAAAATCTACAACAAAGCTGCTAAAGCTAATAAACGATTTCAGTAGTGTCAGGATACAAGTTCAATATGCAAAAATCGTTGGTGTTTCTATACACTACTAATGTGCAATCTGAACAGGAAGTCAGGAAAAAAATTCCATTTATAATGATGACTAAAAGAATCAAATATTTAGGAATAAACTTAACCAGTGATGTAAAGCAATTATATTCAGAAAACTATAATGTATTGCTAAAAAGAAATTTAAAAAATACCTAAATATTGGAAGAACATTTTATGCTCATGGATTGGAAAACTAAATAGCATAAACTTGTCATTTCTACCCAAATTGATATACAGATTCAATGCAATCCCAATAAAAATTGCACCAGCATTGTTTAAACAAAAGGAAACCACAATTATCAAATTTATTTGGAAGGGTAAGGGGCCCCAAATAGCCAGAAACATCTTAAAAAGGAAAAGTGAAGTTGGAGGACTTTCACTTCTGGACTTTAAATCATATTACCTAGCTATAGTTGTAAGAACAGCATGGTATTGGAATAAAGATAGATACAGAGACCGATGGAACTGAATTGATGGTTCAGAAACAGATCCTCCATCTATGGTCAAGTGATTTTTGGCAAGCCTGTCAAACCTACCCAGCTGGATAAGAACAGTCTGTTCAACAGATGGTACTGGGAGAACTGGATATCCATAGCCAAAAGAAATAAAGAGGATGCCTATCTTATACCTTAGACAAAAATTAACTCAAAATGGATCAAAGACCTAAATATAAAAGAAAGACCCATAAAGCTCCTAGAAGAAAATGTAGGAAAGTATCTTCAAGACCTGGTGGTAGGAGGTGCATTCTTTTTTAAAAAATCAATTTTATTGATACATATTAATAAAACATAAATCCATCCAAAGTGTACAATCAATGTTATTTGGTGTAATCACGTATTTGTGCATTCATCACTTCATTCTTAGAGCATTTTCATTATTCCAGTGATAACAATAACAAAAAAACCCACAAACAAAACTCATCGCCTCTCAATCTCTCTATGCTTCCCTTGCCATACATAGCTACTATTCTTTTTCCTTCTCTCTAGTATATTTGTATTTATATTTTGTAAAAACAATCATATATGAACTATCACCCATATTTGTGATTTACATGAGGTTTTACCATCTTAGAGAGTCCCATGTTACAGTTTTTAGCTTTCCTCTAGTAATATACATGACCTTAGACTTTCCCTTTCATCCACTGTCATACCCATACAGTAGCACTGCTAGTTAAAAACACCATGCTATGCTTTAAGGTGGTGCATTCTTAAACCTTACACAGAAAGCACGAGCAATGAAGGGAACATAGATAAATGGGACCTCCTCAAACTTAAACACTTTTGTGATTCAAAGGACTTCATCAAGAAGGTGAAAAGGCAACCCCCGCAATGGGAGAAAATATTTGGAAACCACATATCTGATAAGGATTTGATTTCCATTCCATATAAAGAGATCATACAACAACAATAAAAAAGCAAGCAATCCAATTAAAAATGGGCAAAAGACTTAAATAGACATTTCTCCCAATAGGAAATACAAATGGCCAAAAAACACATGAAAAAATGTTCAATATCACTAGCTATCAGGGAAATGCAAATCAAAATGACAATGAGGTATCATCTCACACTGCATAGAGTGGTCATTATTAAAAAAACAGAAAACAATAAGTGCTGGAGAGGTTGCAGAGAAATAGGAACACTCCTTCACTGTTGGTGTAAAATGGTGCAGCCTCTGTGGAAGACAGTTTGGCAGTTTCTCAGGAAGCTAAATATAGAACAGCCATATGATCCAGCAAGTCCTCCACTAGGAATATATCCAGAAGAACTAAAAACTGTGACATCTGTACACCGATGTTCATAGCGGAATTGTTCACAATTGCCAAAAGATGGAATCAACCCAAGTGTCCATCAACCCATGAATGGATAAACAAAATATGGAACATTTTGTACTAATTAATAAATTAATTAATTAATTAATAAAATGGATAAACAAATATGATGGAATACTATGCTGCAGAAAGAATGAAATTGGGACACATGATAACATGGATAAATCTTGAAGACATTATGCTAAGTGAAATAAGCCGGACAAGAAAGGAGAAATATTGTATGGTCTCCTTAATACGAGCTAAATACAAAAAATAAAAGCATGGAGTTAAAACCTAGAGTATAGCTTATTAGGAGATAAGAGGAGGGCTGTGAAGGAGTACTGATGCTTAATGTATGTAGAAATTTAATTAAGTTGACTGTAAATGTGTGGAAATGGATAGAGTTGATGGTAACACATTATAGTGAGTAGCAGCTGGTTTGTAAATGGGATTGTGGCTAAAAAGGGTAGTCTAGGAATGTAAATGTCAATTGAAAGAAAGCTAGGGAATAATCTAGGGACTGAATAACACAGTGAACCAAGAGGTAAATGAGAATTATGGTTAAAAGTACAAATGCAAGAATGTCCTGTGAACTAGAACAGATGTACATCACTATTGCTGGGTGGTGGGAATGTGGAGAAGCATGGGAAAAATACTTAATGTAACCTATGGACTATAGTTAACAGCAATACTGCAATATTCTTGCACCAATGCCAAAGGTATACTGTGTTAATAATAGGGTGGTATGGGAAAAAAATGTCAAATGTATGCTATGAACCATAGTTAGTGGTAACAGTCTAATGATATTATCTCATAATCTGTAACAAATATTCCACAACTGTGTGGTTTATAGGTGAAAAGTTGTATGGGAATTCTACACATGTGCATGATTGTTTTGTAAGTTCACAACTTTTGTAATATAAATATATATATTTTTAAGTGGCGGCTACCGGCCTCTTTCCAACATGGACAGGTTCAAACTTTAGCTGTTCTTAGGACTGGACGATAGCCAGTTGACTTTACTAATCATTAGCTGAAGTCGGTGCCCAACCATTTCTTCCTCCCTCACCCCTTTTTGGGAAATGCAGCTTCCAACTCCAGCCAGGGAATAGCTCCAGGAGAGTCTTGTGCCGCCAGCCTCCAATGCGTGGAGTACTCTACTCATGAATCTTCACTGCAGATGTGCAGTCTCCTCCTTTTGTTCTTCCAAGGATGTTGCATGATGCTCTTCTGGTCTCCTGGGCACCCCAAAGAGGTGATTTAGGCAGCTCTAAGTGATTACTAACTGCCCTGTAGGATGACCTGACTCTTGGAGCGCCTTACTTTGCCGCCATCTTGCCCTTTTTCCTGCTATCATGCTATCTTTTGTAAGCCTTCATCTCTATCTCTATCTCTATCTCTATCTCTATCTCTATCATCTCTATCTACATACGTACACCTCATACATATATATCCAGAAGTACACAGTGGCTTTTCCCAGGCATGTTGCAATATCTCAACTGTTTAAATATTTCATGGTAAACAGAGCATCATGCAATCAATGACAAATTATATTTCTCAATTTGTCTCTGACATAAAATACATTAGCTTGGTTAAGTAATACAAATGTTTTACCTGTAAATACTCATGAAATTACTGTTTGCTGATGATCTTTGTAAAATAAATTAATACAAAAGTGACCCTAAACTCTATATAAACATATTAAGAACAAAAGAGAACACTTGCAAGTTTTTGAGGAGTTAGGATGACAATATTCTGACATTGTATTGAGTAGTTCTTCAAGATAAATCTTAGAACAAACTAAAATTTAAGCATTTTTGTCCATGTTGCGCAATAGACCACTTCAACTCATTTTTCATAACAAGGATTATTTGTAGTATTGTTCTACAGAATTTGGGCAGCTTTCCTTTCATGTTTCTTTGACTGGAAACTGCCTCTGATATCCCTCAGTGTGTCCCGTGGGTTGGACAGAGCACAGCGGAACACAGCTTGCCAGTGAAAACAGGCTTTGGACAAAGCCAGACTGTCTGTTTTTGCCTGATGAGTATTGTTGGTGAAATCTGAATTTTCCTAGTCATGAGCAACCAAAGAAGAGTGAATCTAAATCAAGTAAGAAAACGCCAGATAGGAGAGGCCATTGAGAGTGATTAGAAGGAGAGCGACCTGAGAAAAGGACTGGGCATGGCAGGCAACACTCTACCAGAGCCACTTCCAGAAGAGTCATGGCATGAAGAAAGGTCCAGATGTGAAAAATATCACCATGAAAAGAATGGGCTATGCTAATGTTCTCAGAAGCCAGAAAATGGATATGCATAACCATTTGCTTTTTTGCTTTATTAAAGAATATTCCCGAAATACTGGTTTAAGTTAGAGAAATCCTACCCCCTTTTATTTTACTTTTTGGTATTGGCATGAAAAACTCACTGCAGCAATGAAAGTTCAAATTAATTCCAAATTACCATGTTATCTTTTACTGCTTTGAATACTACAAAGGCATTATCCTCCTTGTCTCAAAGGAAACCTATTTTGTTTAGTTAAATTAACTTCAAATTTTCTTAAATAGCTAGAAGTCAATTTAATTATACACATATATAATAATCTGTTTAGTGAGTTAATTAGCATAAATATGCCTTCTGTGAGCTTATAGTATAAACAATTCTTTATTTTCAAAGAATACCAGAGAGGCCAAGTCTGCATTCATGGTTTACTGCTATAGCACTGCTGTTACTTTTTTTTTTTTTCTTTAACCTCATCTGTGATTAGAGATGTTTTTAATCCTTCATTTTTTGTTTCAAACTAGTAACTCTGGTATTTGGCTATTTTTCTCTGTCTTGCATAATATAATTATTGCTACAAATACATTTCCTCTTAAGTATCCGTATTACTTCTAAGTTCACCTCTTTAGACAAGGGATTTTATAATGTTGGAAGGATCCACAAGATTATAAAGCCTGTTAAACAATGTGCTGATGGAAGTGAGTGCATTTATAGACTCATTAACATTTTACTCCGTTACTAAGTGAAATGTACATTTTGAGTTTCTGATCAATTTAGCTGTTGATGAGAATCTACTGTAGCATTTCAATATTATCAACAAAAACTCACCTTTCCCAAAAATTTTTGCCCTTTCAGAATTAAGAATAAGTAACCATTGCTATTATGCATATTATTGTTCTATATAATATAATATATGTGTATATGCAGACATAATTATATATAAAAACTATGTAGCTATTATATATAATATAAATTTGTGTTAACACTTCTGTCTCCTCTGATTTGTTTGTTTTCTCTGGACAAGCACTTGTCTCATTCATCTTTGAATCTCTGATAATCACAGTTCTTGGCACATGTACAAACTCAGTAGTTTTTTTTTTTTCACTTGACTGATGCCTCACTATCTTAAATTGGCAGTTTATAATAACTCTGTCTCTCACCAGCATACAATTTTTTTCAAGTCTGTCTTCATGAAGCTGCACTGATTCAAAAAAGCAACATAGACCTACTACAACCTAATTGCTTCTATTGTATCAAATTTTCGTAGCAAAATTTTGTCTTTAAAATCTTCCCTATTTCAGAGAGAGCAATGTGAGGGTGGGAACCATACTTTATTTAGTTGGGCTTATGGCTCCAGTGGACATGCATAGTTTGTATTAAATTAAATATTTAGAGATCTAATGAATATAGTGAGGAATAAACAATTCGCAAACTTGCCTTCTTTGCATTAAGGATAAGAATGTCCATCCAATGAAAGAAATGAATATTCTGCACCAAAAGAGGAAAGAAATGAAAGCATTTTTATGAGTACCCTTGGTCTTTTAGCATCCCACATTTATGAAACTAATGTATGCTTGATAACAAAATGGTGCTCTTAAATTTCCACTTTAACTATAAAATATTGTTTACTTGGATCACATCATTATATATAGCAGTCATTATTATGTAAAATAACATCCTAACATATCATTAAACCCCACAGCAATTTCCTGACATAATCATTGTATAGATGTAGTACAGTTGTTTAAATGTAATATCAGCATTTAAAATGTCCTACATTATCTGATGTTTAAAAATGGGTCTTCTCTTGGCTAAAATGTGGGATTGATTCCATTTAATGGCAATTTTAATTTCAGCAGGAAGAGAATTCTTCTCTGAAAATGGAGATCAGTGGGAAGTGAGAAGGAAATTTAGAGTAGTTTGTGGTGTCCATGTATGTATTTTCAAAATCTCTCAAAGGTCAATTGAATTGAGCATTTGTTTTATTGCTGAGGTTCAGACTTTGATGTTACAGTATTTTTTTGAGATGACTTTTAGGTTGCTTACGAATGAATCACTTGAAAAGGTTCTAAGCCATAGTATTAAAAAGCAAAAGTACAAGAAATGATACAATATTATACTAGATATTCTTCCTCTTTGTTCTCCACCTCCTCTAAATGTCTTTTTTCCCCTGTTGTGCTATATAAAGTTAATGATTTTAGCCATGTCGGTGATGTGAATATCATCCTGGAAGAGGAGATGGAAGAGAAAGAGAGAGAGACAGAGAGAGAGACAGAGAGAGAGACAGAGAGAGAGAGAGAGAGACGGACAAAACCGACCATATTCTTAATAAAATGATCACGATCTGTTAAAGTCC
This sequence comes from Cabassous unicinctus, assembly GCA_029593785.1. Lineage (NCBI taxonomy): Eukaryota > Metazoa > Chordata > Mammalia > Cingulata > Chlamyphoridae > Cabassous > Cabassous unicinctus. Next base: position 8,187 of record JAQZBX010003621.1, on the reverse strand, counting down.
CAGAGGAAAAACGGAATAGGGAATGAGCACCCTCATTGTTTTTGATATTAAAGACTGTGCTTTTTTCTTTTTTACTTTATTAGTTTATTTTTGTAATTTCATTCTTACCTTGCCCAACTTTAAATCTTTAAGTTTCCAACAAATTAGAAACAAATACCTACTTATTTTAATCTTGCTAATCCTAGAGGCCTTTATTTTTTTGCAGAAGTTGAGATTTAGGATTAACTCTTTGAGATCGCTTCTCGGCCTTTTGGCTAAGATCAAGTGTAGTATCTGTTCTTATCAGTGTTTGATATCTTAGATATACCTTTTGAAATTATCAGAAGCAGAAGATTGGGGTGAAAGAAGGTACTAGTGGGATTTTTATAATGTTTAAAGAATTCACTGTATGATAAATACATTTAAGTTTATTTCTAAGGAAACATAAAATTTTATACATTTGAAAATTGAGTATAAATTTGACAGGGATGCATGTGAGCTTAATCATTTTTCCTATAATTCATATTTACATTTTTAATAAGTGGAAGTTGCTTCTTAAATAAAAACAATACTGGGATAATAATAGTAGTAATAGTAAAATGGTGGACCAGTTTCTGCTAAGTAAGAATATCATTTCATTCACTCAGTTATGAGGTAAAAATTAAAATGAATGTTAGTTATTCCTCTGGGTTGACAAACATATTAAGCCCTAAGTAGTCATGCCTATCTGGTCTTGAAATTTCCATAACCCATATTTTTAAATACTGGTTTTAAACATTTTTATTGATTTATAATTGATTGTTTTTTAATGTTCTAGTGTAACCTGAATGAATTTCTCATATTAACATCTCTAAATTTTAATGACTTCACATCTCCAGCTGAAAAACATTGATCTGACCTTTCATGAGAGTATGTTTTCAGAATCTTTGACTTTTAGTTAATTTTTAAATGTAAAAATATAATGACATTTAGACAACATGCTTGGATCTCTCCTGCAAATTTTCTTTTAATTAGAAGTGATTTTGACTTAAAAGCACAATACAACATAGCCTGGGATGTCTTATCTGGAGTATTAGCCCATTATTTGATCCCCACTTATTATGACAAAATATATATAGGTTACTCAAATGGTGTTTTGCTTCTATTAATAAATATTTTAATGTTAGTGCTCAAGTGAAAATATTGGAAGCTTAGACTTAAACTTAGAATAAGTAAGGAGCTCATTATGAAATGACTTCCTTCCCATCTTTTCTTTTAGATTATATTGGCTCTGATTTTAAAACACTCTACATTATACTATTATATGTGAATTATATTTTTACCTGACATAATCTTAATTGAAAATATATAACATATCAGTAATCACAACTGGCCCCAGTCGTACTTTACTAGAAGCTATTTGAATATAGTAGCAAAAAGAAAAAGAATAGATCTTGGACTAAAACCAGCATATTTTCATCCTTTTTATCTTGACTTTATTAGGATTAATTATGAGCAAAAGCATTTTTGTGCTTTCACAATCATTTTTACTCAGACTTTAAATTAGAATTGGTATTTAGTAGAAAGAAAGATTGTTTTTTTTTTAGTTTAATTTACTTTATGAATCTCTCATGAAATAACTGGTTTTAATATCCCATTTCTGACATCATATAGTTGGATACTTAGTCTTGGATAGGATGACTTTACTAGATAAAGGCTAGTATTTTATTTTTATGTTTAAGACGTTGTAGGTATAGTGTATTTTGATTCTATACATTTTAAGATATTTATAAATATCTCAATTTATTATACATTTACCATAAAATGGAGGTGTTCATGCTTCTGATTAACATGACAGAATTGTTCTCAGAGAAATTTGGAGGGTCTTATTATGATGCCAGGATCTTCAGCTTTTGCACATGCGCATGTGTCTTTGTGCACTGATGGAAACATACAGTTTTTGTGTGTGAAGATTAAATTTGCTGCTTTTCTAATTATCATATCAGAAAATTAATTAATAATCATAGTGACATAATAAACAAAATCAAATTAATTAAGTGGACCTGTTTATATTTTATTTATAACTGTTTACTTCCTCACTCCTTCCCCCCTTTCTATTTTGTCATCCCTCCTTTTCCTACCCCCTACCAAGAGGATTTAAGATGGATTTAGCATTTCTTATCATTTATTTGCATGGTTGCTTCTTATACTACACATTCTTAACTAGATGACATGGCCTATTAAATTCTTCATTATGTTGTTTGGTAGATTGTGTGTGTGTGTGTGTGTGTGTGTGTGTGTGTGTGTGTTTTATTTTGGCTAAAGAATTATTGATTTTATGGCATAACTTTTTCACTTAGTTTTTGCAATTTTTGCCCACAGGAAGAGTAGAGCAGGTGTTCACAATTTATCAGCCAGATATATATGTAACCTATCAGATGTATATGGGAACTTCAAGGAATATGCAGGGCCTTTCAGTGTAGATTGGAACCTAACTTACACCCAATACAGCTTAGATTTTATGAGGATCACTTCAGGATGATCTATATCTAAAAGAATTAAGGTGAAATTTAATTTTTGTATGTTAAATAAGAACTATTTAATATTTAAATGTGTGGACTAGTGAAATGGGAAAAAGGAAGTGTGGCTAAAATAGCCAGAGAAGGATTTGTTCAGGCTGCATGGCTTGGCCTGGCCTTCATGAGCCAGTGGTGGTTTCTGGATAGGCAAGAAGAGATTCCCATTGAGGCAGCGGTAAAAACGAATAGTAGGTAAAGGTGGAGTAATGTGATAGCCAGCCAGAGCGAAGAGAAGGATGCAGAGCACTAAAGCGATGGCTGTTGGGGATATTTTGTATTAATGGGGAGTCTTGGAAAACATGTAGGTGAAATTATTTATGTGAAGAGTTAATGAGTAGAGAATTGATATGGCGAGAGTAGAACTTTAAGAAGATTGATCTGATAGCAGAGCTTGCACATACATTCATTCTATTCAATCCCGAATAACAACTACTTGGAATGTATTCCATAAATTGTGGAGTGTCAAAACTCTTGGTGGGGAGAGATTTTCGGACAATTTTAATAAAGTTCAACAAAGTCTTATTGTCAAGGAAATTCAGAGTTTTGAGGAGTCCATAGGAAAGACACCTAACTTAGAAGACTTCTCAGAGAAAGTGACTTGCAAAGAAGAATGGGAGTTATCCAGGATGTTCTGTGTGACTTAAATGTGTATGGTTATGTTCCCCACTGAGAGAAAAGAATGAGTAAGGACACAGAGATAAACAAGAGTTGGTCTTTTTTGAGAAGCCAAAGGATTTTCTTTGTGACGAGAACTCAGAGGGCACAAGAGAAGTAGCTTTTTCAAGACAAGAGATTGGAGAGATGTGTGAGCCACACGGAGAGTTTGTGTGTTAAAGCAATGGGAACCCATTTAAAGGTTTTGATCTGGGAAGTGAGATCACTTTATTTAACTGAAGAACCATATCTTCAGTTGCAGTGTGGAAAATGGATTGGAGGAGAACACAACTAGATAGAGGGAATCAGAGCCTCTTGCAGTATTTGGATGGATCTGAATGGATAAAGATGGAAAGTAAGAAGAAGCATTAAAATTCCACAATCCCTGAGTATATACAGCCCTAGATGCTCGTAGCTGTGGGGAACATGGAGAGAAAGGTGCCTGTTTTAGGTACACTGTGAATGAAAAGCAGCACATTTAGGCAAAGGTCCACATAAGGTAGGAGAAGAAAGAAGTTTGGACATTGGTTCTTGAATATTCTAAGTAGTGCAACTGAAACAAAAGAGAGAGAAATAGGATAAATAATAGAAAAACTCATTTGAAAGGAAAATAAGTTTTGGCTTAAAAAAAAAACATGATATAGTTATGGATTACATTTAGCATGGTTCCTCTTATTTAGTCAGCCCTGCATAAACTTCTGATGCAAGTTCATGGTGGGTCACAGACTAACCTGGGAACAATACATTATCAGGAGCTACTGTCAGTAAATAGTCATGTGTCTGAAACGATGCATTATGATTACATATTTCAGAACTTTTGATGTAGGTGTCCTACCTCAGTCGGTATTTAAGACACAGGCTTAAGTTTAATCTTCATAAGAGTGACTTGCGTATACTGTTATGCAGTACTTTTTGGTAATCTCTTTGGAGAACTTTAGCACCTGTTCAGCCTTTGGTAAGGTGTATATATATATATATCTCACAATTCCTCATATTCAGACTCCAAGCTAGCCTGGTAATGACGTCACGTGAATTAGAGAAAGGCACCCCTTTGGGCGAGTGCAGCCCATCCATCCTGTAGCTTGTTTAACAAACTCCAGCAATGCACTAAGGCCAGACCAAGCCACACATTTCCCTGACCATTCGACCATTCGGCCACATCTCTTTCTCCCCATTTCACTTTCATTCATTTACGTACTGATAGCTCTCTTTGAGTGTCTCTATGAGAAAAGAATGGGGCCTCTTGGTGGGCAGAAGGAACCCCATGGCAGGCCCAGGCCCAGGAGCTCAAGATCAGGCTGGTTTTCAGCCCAGCAGCCCCTCACCCAAGTCCCTTTGAGCAGGATGCAGCAGCCCTGCTCCTGTATCTCTATCCTGAGTGCTCCCAATTAGATGTTTTTTCAAGAAACACATTAATTGACCATACTAGCATTCACTATTTGAAAGATGTTAAGCATTTGGAATTTATTTCACCAGATGTTTTGACGAAAAATTCTGACTGATTAGAAAAATATGGGCAAACTATTCTGAGAATGTCACAAGATCCAAAGTCTTTCCGAATATGTAATTTATTAAATAGATTCTGTTATTTTCCTAAATTTATTAAATAGATTCTGTTCTTTTCCTGAGGCCCACTGACAGGGTTTTCTATTTCCAAACAAAACAGGTTGGGGCTAATATATTAATATTTTCATTGGTGGAGATTTATGTGTCTGAACCTGTGATTAATGAAAGTCTTATTCATATTCTGTTGGAGGGATCTAAAATTAGTTAATACTTTCCAGATAGTTTGAAAGCATTAAAGAAAATAATTTCATTTTTAGGAGAAACAAGGATAGGCAAGAGGCAGCAGTTACCACCTTCATTAGTAAATGGTGTTGTGTTTATTGATGCCAACTGTTTAATTTTGCCTTATCTGGTTTCTGTTTACAAGTTAAACATCACCAAGTGAAACATAGCTTTCCCCACAATAGAGAAGACATTGTTCTTTAGTATTCACATGGCAGATGAAACCCTGACCAAAACATTGTGTTTGTAGTCTCTAGGCCTCTGACTTGCTGAATGTGCAGTGCAAGTTTGTTTTCTACTAATAGTATCTCTTATTTTCATTCCCTGTGCACCTTGGGTACACACACAGGCACACAAAAGAATATTTCATGTGTGCTGAACGACGGCACCTGCTGAGCCTGGGCCTGGCAGCTTTTTAAGTGTTCCCGGCCCCACTGAGAGGCAGTAGGCGAGGGCACCGCAAGGAGGACGCAGGCCCTGGAAATTCTATGATGACTTTTTTTTTTAATAACTGTTGTTTGTATTTGATATTCAAATCATATCATTGCTACTCTGAATTCCAATCTTCATTACAGAGTGATGACACTGCTGGGGATGGGGGCAGCAGGGTTGGAGGTAGCATTTTTTATTTACCATTCTGCACAGCACATTCTGAAAGAGAATTCCAGTGTGGAATTCTGCGTTAACAAGTGAAAGTCATCCTGCTTTTTTAGTGCATGGCTTAACTTTATCCCTATGCTCTCAGGTGACATTAGAACCTTATTCCAGAGTCTGTTTTACTTTTCCACAAAGCAAAATCATCAACACACATAAGCTACGCAAACGGTTTTGGCTATAAAATGGACGATATCTTGAAAGTTGTATCATCAGTATCCTCTTTGTGGTCAGAACAATCAACAAATTGGAACAATTGAATAGTTGATTAGAAATAGCACATAGCCAACAGTTGTTGTTACTGACTTATTTTAAGTAAAGCTAACTTGTGATGAAAACCTTTTATTGTCCAAAGCTCAAGTAGAAATTTGCACTGTTCGATTTTAACATACATTCATCTGGCTTGCTTTTTTTTTCTGTAAACAGAAGCAAAGATATTTGTATGTTTGGTGCAGGTGTGCTCTATAAAAATGAGATTTATAAACTTGGCCAGGGAAAAGAAACCTTCCTCGGGTTTTATTAAAATAAAAAAAGAAAAAAAGAATATGAAATCCCAAGGAATCTACAAAAAAAAAAAAATAGCTCCTAGAATTAATGCATGAGTTCAGCAAGGTTTTAGAGTACAAGATCAATGCACAAAATCAATTATCCCCAAAATGACTTATAGGTTTAATGCAATTCCTATTGAAATCGCAGCAATTTTTTAGACTCAGAGCCAAGCTTTTTCTGAAATTTATATGGAAAAGTACAAGCATAGAAGAGCTGAAACTATCATGAAAAAGAATAAAATGAGAAGAATCATTTATCTGATATGAATGCCTATCATATACCTACAGTAATCAAGACAATGTGTTGTTGGTGAAAGTATAGACACCTTGATCGATGGAAAAGAATAGAGACTCAGAAAAAGGACCACACAAATATTCTTAACTGATTTTGGACAAAAGTGCAAAAGCAATTCAATGGAGGAATGATAGCCTTTCAACAAATGGTGCTGGAGCAACTGGACATCCATAGACAAAATATAAGCAATAACAAAAAGAAAACAAAAATCCCTCAAACCTTATAGAATAAATAACTCCAAATGGATCTTGAACTTATCTGTAAAACATAAAATTATACAATTTTAGGAAAAAAGAGAGAACACTAGGCAAAGTATCTTAAATTTGACACCAAAAGTACAATCCATAAAAGGAAAAATTGATAAATCACACCTTAAAATTTTTGTTCTGCAAAAGGCCCTGTTAGGAGTAGAATAAGAAAAGCTACAGATTAAGAGATAATATTTACAAACCTCATTTACAACAAAGGAGTAGGTAGGTTCAGAATATATAAAGAAATTTCCAAATTCAACAGTTAAAAAAAAAATCCAGTTAGAAAATGGGCAAAAAGCAGGAAGAGACATTTCACCAGAGAGAATATACAGATGGCAGATAAGCACATGAAAAGAGTTTCAACATCATTAGCCATTAAGGAAATGCAAATTTAAGTCACAATAAGCGACCACAACATACCTATCAGAATGGCTAATTAAAAAAAATGTGTTAAAAGAGCAAATGCTAAAGTAGATGCCCTAAACTGGAGCACTCCTACATAGCTGATGGGAATGTAAAATGTCACAGGCAAACAGTTTGGCAGTTTCTTTTAAAACTAAACATGCAACTATCATTTGATTCAGCAGTTGAACTCCTTGGCATTTATTCTGGACAAATGGAAACTTATATTCATGCAGCAATCTATATATGAATGTTCATAGCAACTTTATTTGTAATATCCCCAAACTGGCAACAACCCAGAGGTCCTTCAGTGGGTGAATGGTTAGACAAACTGTGGTACATATGTTCTATAAAATAGAAGGAATTATTTTTATGTGCAATAAGTTAGATAAATATCCAGGGAATTATGCTCAGAAAAAAAAAAATGCTGATCCTAAGAGGTTACATACTGTATGATTCCATGTTTTTTAATGGTGAAATTATAGAAATAGAGAACAAAGTAGCAGTTTACAGGGGATAAGGAGGTGGTGGTATTCTCTGAATTTGGTTGTTTTTATTAGAATATATACAACTTTATGACTTCCAAGATTGTTTAGAGGTATTCCAGGTCATCAATTCACTGACTTTTAACATTTACATAAAAGTATATATTGACTGTTTACTCTTTACTAGGCAGTCTTCTAGATCTGTGTCTTATAAATATTTAAATGTAAGTTAATTAAAATTAAATTAAAAATTTAGTCTTCAGTTGTACTGACCACATTTCAAATGCTGCCATAGTAAAGGGTACAGATGTAAAACATTTCCATCATCTCAGAAAATTCTCTTGGACAGTACAGTTCTCAATATGCAGAATATAGAAGGGAACAAAACAAATGAATTCCCTACTTTCATGGCGTTTATGTTTTAGAGAATGTGGGGGTTTAGGAGGCAGAGGAGATGGCGATAAATATGTGAAATGGTAATAAGTGCTAAGAAAAAAATAAAGCAGATGTGGCCACGATGCCCAGCACAGGAGGGGGAATGCTGTTTCACATGGGTTTTCCTGAGAGGAGGTT
>JAQZBX010003620.1:41490-64553 GCA_029593785.1 Cabassous unicinctus | reverse complement strand
AAATCAGACACTGTAGAAATAAAGGTCTTTGAGTCGATGACATGGTGAAAGAAACTGTCTCTAGTGACATGTGGGACAATATCAAGTGTTATAACAGACCTATAATCGGAATCCCAGAAAGTGAGTAAGGGTAATAGAAAAAATTTTTGAAAATTAATGGCCAAACTTTTTCTAAAATTGATGAAAACTATGAACTCATAGATACAAGAAGTTCAATAAACCCCAAGTAGAATAAACATAAAGAAAACCACAACTAGGCAATAATAGTCAAATTACTGAACAATAAAGATAAAAAGAAAATCTTAAAAGTGATCAGAGGGGAGCTGATATAGCTCAAGTGGTTAAGCACCTGCTTTCCATGTACCAGGTCCCGGGTTCAATCCCCAGTACCTCCTAAAAACAAACAAAAACCAACTGTCATTGGAGAGAACAGATGTAGCTCAGTGGTTGAGTGCCTGCTTCCCCTGGGTTCAATCCCCAGCACCTCCTTAAAAAAAATAATTAAAAAAAAAAAAAAGTGATCAGACAAAAAAGGCACATTATGTATAGAAGAGCAAAGACAAAAATGATAGCATTATCAAAACCTCTGCAAATAAGATGATAGTGGAGCAACATTTTTAATGTATTGAAAATAAAAACTGTCAACCTAGAATTCTATATCTCATGAAAACATCTTTCAGAAATAAAAATAAAATAAAGACTTTTCAGACAAAGAAAGCCAAAAGGATTTGTTACCAGTAGACCTACACTAGAAGAAATGTTAGGGAATGTTCTACAGGCAAAAGGAAAATGATACCAGATAGAAATTCAGATCTACACAAAAGAATGAAGAGCAACAGAAATGATTAATGGTGGGCAAATATAAAAGAAAATGTTCTTGCTTTTAAATATCTATAAAAATAATTGATTAATGAAAAAAGAACAGCAATGCACTGTGGGGTCTGCAGCATATGTAGAAGTGAAATAAAATAACAATAGTACAAAGGATGGAAGGGAGAAGATGAAAGTATACTATTGTAAGATTCTTTCTCTGTATGTGAAATGATATGAAATTATTTGAATGCAAACTCCGATAAGTATATTGTAAATCACACAGAACAAACACCAAAAAAAAATTTTTATAGAAGCTAATAGTAGAAATAAAATGGAATCATAATTAATGCTCAAGTAATGTAAAAGAAGACAGAAAAAGAGGAGACAAGGAAAAAAGAGCCGACGAGACATGTAGAAACAAAGAACTTAAACTTTCCAACCAACACTTCCTGATTTGGGGGAAAAAAAGCCACTGGCTCAGCCAAGGCACACTTGAGGCTACTGCATGGGAAAGGGAGTCATGGTGAATCACAGCTATGCCAGGACACTCCCCCAAGACTATTTTCCTGAAGAAAAACAAAGTGTCCTAAGGACACTGCTAGGGAAAACGCCACTGGACCTTTATTTGTCACCCAGAAAGTTGGTCAGTCAGTCAAATCATAGTAACAACACACTTGTGTAGAAAAAGGGGCTGCTGCACAGGATTGAATAAGAGGGGCACAAAGCACGCCTGTGTGGAAGTATCTCCCACCTCAAAGTTTCCTCACATGTCAGATTCTTCTCCCCTCACATGCACTACAGAGGTGGGGTCTTCTGGGACCACAATGAGCATGTGCATTCAGTGGAGGAGAGGACTCAATCCCATTAGCATGTTAGCATGGATTAGTTCATTACATTAGCCCGGGTGTACCTTGGCACCACCAACCCTGGGAGAAGGAACTAATGAAGAGTAAATGTTCTACATTGAGGTAAAGCCAGCAATGGTAGGCAAAAGGGGTACAGCAGACAGAGGGAACTACTCCCGGAAGACTAACTCTCCAGTTTCAGTTTTGCCCTTGTGGTTCGTCCTGTTGAGTCTTGTATGACAGCGTGGTAATTCTTGATATTTGTGAGTTGGAGGCACACCTTTGACCACTAGAATTTGTGGTGGCACATTTGAAAGTAATTATAAGACCTAAAATAACACTAAAGTGAGGAGTTACTTCGCTTGCAGACTTTCATTGCTAGACTATAACAAGCTCTCACAGTATCTACATCCACCACAGAAACAACACTGGGTTTCGGTCCCTTTGGAGCACCACGTCATTGTTTGGAAAGAGCCTGTTTATTATTCCCTAAAACTGTCTCTTATACAGTCCTGAAACAGATTGTCATTTGTTCCAGTCAGCACACAAGATTTGTTTTCAGTGTCAGCTCCATGTTATACTTCCTTGCATCCCTTATCATGCCCTGTGGCATGACCTGCTTGGCTCAACATTCTAACCTACACTCAATCCTCAGTTGTAACAAAATGATCTTTACACATTAACCAACATTTGGTAGCACCCAGTGAAAGGATCAACAGGGGCAAAGAGTAAATAGGAAATAGGGTTCCAACCCCAGGAAATTCAACTCAAGTCAATAGACATTGACCAAACATCTATCCCATCCAAGGTCCACAGCCTGAGAGGATCACACAGCGTAGGCTTCTGTCACTATCAGAAGCTCTTCAGCCTTTAGCCCTGCCACTACACTGAGCAGGGTTAGATAAAAGTGAGGAAACCATAACATGTAAGTCAGAGATAGGTCTTCTCTTTTTTCCCCCTTTGGAAAGATGTCTTGGGAATTGTTTGCCAGGAAGTTGGTCACTTCCTATACAGATGATGCTTCCTAAAGGCATAAATAGCTTGTCTTGTCACACAGAGTTGACTGAAGATGCCCAACATACCAGAAGGCAGGCTCCGGGGAGGGTGCTTTCTAGCACCAGAAAAGGTGAACTTGTCAGGGAGCTCAGGGACAGGAGCCAGCAGCCACAGCACAAGCAGCCCGGCAGGTCCCAGCTGGTTTGAGGGCTGAAGCAAAGGGCGAAAGGACCTGGAAAAGCAGCAAGTCTGCCAGAGAAAATGTCAGAAGTGTGCCGAGAGTGCGGTGAAGCACAAGAGAAAAGAGTGATGAGTAAGGGTAAGAAAATGTGTTTTTAAGGTTTAAGAAGGAACAGCAAAGCCCTAATAGAAATGTTGGTAACTGGTCAGTGAGTGACTCAGGCAAGGCCACATGCAAGAAGGAGCCAAAGGGTGCTAGAAAACTAAAGAACTTCCCAAATGTGGGCATTGATTACATTCAAATTTGCATTACACATACATTGGTTTTGTGTAATTTATTGTGTGGTAAATCCTATTGGTAATCTATCCACGGGAGGGATTTCATTATTATCAGACATTTTTAAACTACTTTTTGTTAAAAGCATTGGTTTGCCTGGGCAAGAGGGACCTTTGTCAGTGAAGGAACCTGACAAACACTGCCATTCAAAGAGTGGTCCTTGTTCTACAGCACTGGCATCACCTGGAAGCTTGTTATAAATGCAGAAACTCAGGCCCTACCACCAGACCTACTGAATAAGATCCCAAAGTGATTCATAAGCACACTGAAGTCTGAGAACCATGCTTCCTCCAGCAGAGTCTCTCCTCACTGGAATAGGAGACTAAGGGTCAAGGAGATGTTGCCACCTAGAGCCCACCTCCCCTTGTAGACCATGCTGCAGGTAGATGAGACTCCAGAATTCCCTGCACAAAAGGCCCCGATCCTGACTCCCCGAGATGCATCCTCCAGGTGGCTGTGTGCAGGGTGTGTAGACAGAGGTTGGACTGCAGGCTGGAGCATCCCTGAGCTTGCACATGAGTCCCCTAGGACAGAACCAGCAGCTGGAAAAGAAGGGAGAAAAAATGGGGGATGGAGATGGGGCCAGTGTAATGTGCCAACCACATTTCACAGCAGAACTCCAGTAAGTTCAAGAATTCTGCATTTGAAATTGATCTTCCAGGTCATTATGAAAGTATTTTGTTAAAGTAAGAGAATAAAACATTTTATTTAACAGTTTATTTTCTTGATTCATAACTTTTAAATATTTAGACATATGGCACATGGGACTCCATTTGTGCTCCTGTCTGCTCCCTGCAAATGTTTTTGTTTTACCCAAAATATGCACATTTGCAGAGAGCCAAATGACCGTCCTCAAATGTCTGGTTCCCAGGCAGGGGAGGACTGTGCTGACTATGGCCAATGCGTCTAACTATGGCCCACATACTGAGTTGATGATAAAAGGGAGGAAATATGTTTCATAACTTGAAAAGAGGTGTTATAAAAGAAATAGATTCTAGAAGGTGGGGCCAAAACAGATCAAGAATCAACCACTATACAATTTTGAAAAGGGCTATAACAGAGGTATAAATAGAGTATCCTGTTAGTCCAGAGGGAAGAGAGATCCTTTCAACAAGGGAGGTTTCCAGTGTGAAAAACTGAAACTTCTGGGACTAAAGTATTTTTTATGTGATGTTTTCCCCACACCCAATGGTGAAAATATTGTCATTCTTTATTAATAGTAATTACCTCGATTGAAGAGTAGACAACTATGAACGGAAGTAAAACCAAAACCTCAACTAATGACAACTGTTCTGAGCTCAATGGCCAGAACAATTTCGAAATTGTCCTTAAAATTACCCAGTGATAACGGGTCCACGCTTTGCTTCTTATTAATATCAAGAACAAAATCATTAAAAAAAAAAAGCATTCATAATTCAGAACTAAAAATAAAAAGCCGAGACCCAAGACGAGCGTAATTTCTCCTGCAATTTTTCTGTCCCCTACCCAGTCCGCTCCTTCAGCCTTGGAAGGTCCTGGTCCCCGCCTCCTCCACTGACAGCCCTCGGACAGAACCAGAACACTCTCCTTCTGGGCCTTTTCGGACCGAACTCCTATGTGGCCGTTTCAGGGTTGGGAGGAACAGCAAGCAAAAGCAAAGGCACAAGTAGGAAAAGGCAACCTGTAGCGCAAACTGGCTGGAGGACTCGATGTCAAGGGAGACGCGAGAGAGCCAGGTCTGCAGAGGTGGGAGGGACTAGCCCTAGAAGGAGGATCTTTATATAGATCATTTCCCAAACCACTGCTGCCACCTTTGAGCCATGAGAGAGCTTAGAATGCTACCAATATTTTCCTTCTAAAATTTATTTAAATGTAATATTATACACATATATGTAAAAAAAGATACTGTGAACAAATAAATAAAGGGGGAGAAGAGACACATCTCCCTTGCAGAAGAATTCCAAGTAATTTATATAGATACTCTACCCTCAAGGAAGGGGAGCATAACCATAAGTGTGGGCTACACACAGAGACTTCCAGAGACTAGAGTATAGAAAGGAGGGGAGAAGAGTTCCCTTACAGTGAAGGAACCTGACAAACACTGCCTTGGCCAGGTGATCAAGGTCAACATCAACAATGATAAGTCATGCTGATAGTATGAATCCTTGAAATGGTATGATGAATATGGCACTTGACCTCTGTCTTCTTCTTCCAAACCCAAAACCCCAGTCTGATCATGAGAAAAACATTTAAATAAAAGAATTGAGGGTCATTCTGCAAAATATATGACCAGTACTCCTCAAAACTGTCAAGAGCATAAAAACAAGGAAAGTCTGAGAAACTGTCACAGCCAAGAGGAGCCCATGGAGACTGGGCAACTAAATGTAATATGGTATCCTGGATTGGATCTTGGAACAAAAAAAGGACATTAGGTAAAAACTAAGGATATCCGAATAAAATATGGACTGACGTTAATAATAATGTATCAGTGTTGGTTCACTACTTGCAACAAATGTACCATACTAGTGAAACATTTAATAATAGGGGAAACTGGATACAGAGTATTTGGGAACTCTGAGCTATCTTTGCAATTTTTCTGTAAATATAAAACTTCTTTAAAAAATAAAGTTTATTTAAAAAGAGATGCTCTATGATTTCACTATTATGAACTGAATAAAATGAGCAAACCCATGGAGTTAATAGCTGGAATATAAGTCACCAGAAAATAGAATGAGTTTAGAGAATGGAAAGCTGAGGTTAATCTGTACAGATTCGTAAAAGTAAAAATAAAAAAAGTTTGTAAATGTTGCTAGAATGTTTGTAATTAGCAGCGCTAATATATGGGTATGATAGTGATTGAAAGGGAGAGTCTAAGGTCATGTACATCACGAGAAGGAAAGCTAAAAAATGAAACATGGGACTGTACAGTATAGCAAACCCTCTTGTGAAAGAGTATGGTTAATAGTGCATATAGAAGAATGTTTTCCTCTGAAACAGAACACATGTATGTTAATGTTACAAGATATTAATATCAGAGTGATATCTGGGCAAAAATACAACCAAATCAAAATATGGAGAGTAGTGTAAAGTAATATACTAATAACCTTCCATCAATGGTTAAAAAAAAAACAAAGGAAGTATGCTAAGTGAAAGAAACTAGAAAAAAAATACTACATATTGTTTGACTCCATCTATACAAAATGTAAATACAAATAAATTATAGAGATGGAAATAGATTCACAGTTATGTATGGCAGGAGAAGGATAGAAAGATTGAGAGGTGACTACTAAAGGATAGGGTTCGTTTTTGTTTGGGTTTTTTGCTTGTTTTTATCTTTTTCTTTCTTTCTTTCTCCTTTTCTCTTTTTCTGTGGAGTAATGAAAATGCTGTAACATTCATTGAAGTGATAAATGCACAACTCTGTGATTATTTCAAATGTGATTGATTGTACACTTTAGATGGATTGTACAGCTTATGAATAGTTTTCATTAAAATTGATAATAAAATAAATTTTTAAATTTTTAAAAAGTTGCTGACCCCCTTTACGTTGTGTTTGCTTTACAATGACTACTTCTTGCCTTTGGAAATGGTGCATCCATGCAGGCAGGGTGCAGGAAGGCACAGCGCATCTGCGCGCAGTGGGGGCCTCATGGCAGGTGGCAGTGTGTAGCAGTGATCGTCTCTGCATGATGCATCGTGTGGTATAATTTCAGCATATATTTGTTTTCCTAGTCGGTGTTCATTGTAGCCTAAACATTTACAGAACCATTCCCTAAGACCCTGTGGTGGGAAAGGAGGGTATGGTGTAGTGGTTAGGGCCCTGGGCCCTGGCGTCCAACTATCCTGATTCAAATCCTGCCTCTGCCCCTTACTGGTTCTGTGACCCTGGACAATTTACTCTATTTAACAGACGTTTCCTCATCTGTTAACTGGGCATATTAACAACACCTCCCTGGGGACTTGCTTTGAGGATTAAATGAGTCCATGTATATAAAGTGCTTAGAACAGATATGGCATGTAATTTGTGTTGAACTGTGTCCCCCAAAAAGACAAGTTCAAGTCCTAAACCCCAATCCTGTGAATGTGGCCTTATTTGGAAATAGGGCCTTTGAAGATGTGAGTAATTCAGATGAAGCCAAACTGGGTTAGGATGGGCCTTGGTTTGTGCTAATTTGTTAGGACAGACCTAGGAAATTTAGACTGCATGTAAGTGCTCTGTGAGTGCTACTATCAACATTATTTTTTTAGTTCATGAGCTTCTACTGGGACTTTTCTCAATGTATAATATGTAGAAAATGTTCTGAAGTTAAATGTGTTTGGGAAATGATGCAACAAACAATGGAGAAGCTTTTTTTAAAAAGTTTTGAGCAGGGAGGGTCTGTCCCCAGTGTTTTACTTTCCCTGCAGATGTGTGCCCATCAAAGACACCCGGCCAAAGTGGACCATTTCCTTCCTTTGTTCCTTACCTTATTTGTCTGGCTGGAATTTTATGTACTTGGCATGTCCTGATTTTTAACTTGGGGGGGGGAAAGGATGAAATTACACATTCAACTATATAATATTATTATAGTTCTTGGTTCCACCTCAAATTCTTTTTCTGAGGCAGAATATATAAATAAATTCACAGATATAATAAATATAGTACTTAGTTATACACTCAATGCCATTTGAATTCCAAGTAGAATTTTATTTCTTAACAATGCCTACCTTTTTTCCAAGATCAACTTAATGGTCATTTTACTATTTATCTAAATTGTGGCATATCGTTGTCATTAACTGCATTTACCCTTCAATTGGATTAAATAGCTTAGGCCACTTACCACCATAAGTTTGTGCCCTCACATTTTCTATGTTCAACTTGCTATTCTTATTTAATGCTTTGTATCATAAACTGACTGTATTTTTATTGTTAATGTTTGTTTTATGGACTGACCTACATTTAACCATGGACTATGTAAACACAATATGCACAAATATCCTTTTTAAAAAAAAACAATAAAAACAAGCAAACAAAAACCACAAAAAACCCTCAGATGCCTGGTAACCACATCCAAAGGGAGGTGCTGGAAGGTTTTTCTTTGCTATCTGCCTTTATCATTTTAATGGTTCAGTTCTGTTCAACAGGGAAAGATTTGATTTTCTAAGAAACTCATAATCTGGATAATGATAATTGGTGTCACAAACCTCCTTGGATAGTTGTGCCCAGACTGGACCCTGAAAACACTGATTGGCTAATAATACTTTCTGTTTTCCTGATACCTTATCTTTTGAATAAAAAGATAAACATCTTTTAAGTTCTCTCAGTCTTCTAGTGAGGAAAGAAGCACAGACAATTCTGTTCCTGTTTGGCCACGAAGAAAAACATGCAAGAAGTAAGTGGAATGGAGAGTCCCAGGGCATGCTGGGAAGGGGAAATCGGGTGAGCCAGGGCCAAGGCTGCTAGAGCCTCCTCTCCTGAACTCCTTGAATGCTAAACTGTGCTTAGCTCTGCTAGGTATTGTGACTCACACAGCAGTGCTCAATAGCCACACGTGGCCTGTGGTTCCTGGTTCTAGTCTAGTTAGAAAGACAAAGTGGACATATATAAAAATATTAATAAGCAATTCAAGGCCATATTTAAGCAGCAAATGAAAGATACAGATGGTAAAAGCAGAAATCCTGTAGGTTGCAGGGTTAGAGAAAAGCGTCATGGGAGAAATGGGGTTCCTGATGCATCTTGAAGGATGGGTCGATATCTGGAGAAAAGAGGGGAAATAAAGGTCCTGCTGCTAGGGAAAGGGCATAAACAGAGAAAGGAATGAATATGGCATGTGGGAAACCTGTTATCTCCTTAAACCATTTTATCATTAATTTTTCATCATCGCCTAAACTTCGGCTGGCTGGGTTGGTTTTTGCTATTTGCAAAGGCTGTTGTTTGCTTCCACCTCTCCTCTAATGCTTAAGGCATCCCCAGCTTTTACCTTGCTGTATTTCTGTGGATGAAAATTAATCTGTCTTTTCCCTGTTTTCGAGCATTGGGTAGAGGTCACGACTGTGTTGTGCTGTCTGGGAAAAATACAAGAAATTACATCTTGCGTGAATCAGGCTACACACCCAAGGTTAGACTCCCTTAGGGCAAGAGGTGCCTGGGAATAGTGCTCGGGATTTCTCATATTCAGACACTTCCAGCTTGCCTGTGACCAGCTAACTTTGTGGAGGCTCTCGGGCATCACTGACCTTGAGCTTCTTGGGGAAGGCCCCTCTTTCCAGTGATGGAGTTTTCATAGACGTGTTTATTCAAAAGCAATGCTGGCCAGACTGTCCTCAGAGTCGGGATTGCCCCAAGTCTGGATCCTGAAAGCACCGATCAACTTTGTGGTCTTTCCTGACACTTGGGGGTCTCAGTCGTTTATCTAGTTACTCAATTTCTGCTGGCTGTGTGGCTTAGCCAGGAAGAAAGAGCTTCTGGGCAGAATGCCATTAGGAAGATTGTCCCTCAGGAAACAACACACCCGTTTATTTATGGTCTTTTCCTTTTCCCCCATCAAATCAGATTTTGCTTTCTCCCACCACTGAGGTAAAAGAGACAAAGACTTGTGTTTAATATGCACAAGCAGTAGCCCACATCCAAATTGCTATTATCCCTGCAAAAAGACTTCTTTCAGTGCTTTAAAATCCTTTAGCTATTTACTTTCATTGCGTGGGTTACATTTACCTATTTTTTGTTGGGACTTGAGTACAATCACAAGGAAACAGAAGCAGCCCTATGCTAGTATTTATTTTTCTAACCATTGAGGTTTTTGTGTTGTTTTTTTTTAATTCTACCTGGATGTGAAAATTTTCATACAGATAAATTACAAATAAGTATGAGATGTGAATAAAGAACAAATCTGCTTTATCTTTTTTTTTTTTTTAATTCTCCAGGACAGAGGATAAAATCACTGACACACGCAAGCATAAAAACACTATATGCCCTCAATTTCTTTCGGTTTCCTTGTCTGTAAAATGAAAGGTTTGCCCTGAATAATTTCAAAGTATCCTTCTAGTTGAATACCCCGTGATTCTACAGGAGGTTGTGGCTCTGCTTTTGTTGGGAATCCAAGATGGTAACATCATACAGAAAAAGGACCAGAATGAAAGACAAATATTTCTTTTGTTTTTTTTTCATTTGGCCCGGAATATATTAGAAGCCACCACTTAAGACCCCTGGCTATCTGGGACTGGTTCTGAGAACGGCTGGCATCAGTCAGAGTCACCAGTTGTTTCATATATATCTGGAGTTTAAAATTTGAAATGCCTGCAGGGTTTTGAGGTGTGTAATATAAATGTGTACATGGTGGGGCAGGAGACCAGAGCGAGCAGTAGGAACCACAGTCAACAGGGGAGCTCCTGCCCCCCTCAAAAGATATTTAAATAAATAAATAACAAAACACTGTGCTGGCCAAAAAACACAAACAATTCTGTGGTTATGTGAAGCCAGGTTACTTATTTCCCACCTTTAAATTCTAATCCAGCCAATCTCTTCTTTTCTAAGTGAGGAATCTTGAGGTCCAGAGGGGGGCAGTAATTTACTCTAGATCACACAGCTATTTAGTGGTGTAGCCAGGATGAGAAGTCAAATTTCTTAATTCCCAAGTGTTCTTCCATGTGATTATACCCCAGCTTAGATGTGCATCAACCAAGCAAGCCTGCTGATTGCCCCAAACACTAAACGGATTGCGGCCTTGGTGCAAATTGTACCTTAGGTGCAAATTGGTTATAACAATATCTACTTCACAAAGGTAAAAGTAGATTATATGTTAAAGTCACTTTTAAAGTATTGATATGTTATTAAATCCATAAGCACCTTAGTATTGCACCCTCCAATAGAAATATAAAATAAGCCATGTAGGTAACTCTAAATTTTCTAGTAGTTGCATTAAAAAAGTAGAACCAATACAGCAAAAATAGAATCATTTCGACTTGCAATAAGTATAAAAAATAATGAGATTTTTACATTCTTTTTTTTTTTATGTACAATCTTCAAAATCCAGCGTGTATTTTACAGTTACAGCACATCTCAGTTAGGACAGCCGTATTTCAAATGCTCAATAGCCACATGTGGCCAGAGGCTACCATATTGGACAGAGCAGTTCTAGAAGTTTTCTTGTTCTATTCTCACCCTTCTCACAGCCAACCAAAGAAGAGTGAAAGTCCCCAGAGGCTTGTCTCTTTCAAGCCTCCTATTGCTGGTTAATTAAATCCCTAAGCAACGGCTGAGTCACTTGCAAATGCGGAAGACAATTTAAGAAATCTGTCTGAAAGCCAAGAACATAGCTCCTCCATACAAGGAGGGGAAGCAAGTCCTTTGGACTAGACACTGTGAAGAAGGAAGAGGGAGATAAGTCATGTCAAGGGGGCAGAGGAGAGCAGAGGAAAGAAATGTACCCCTTAGGGTGGCCCCTTCTCCCTCCAGGGCCACCATGAAGGAGAGCCGGCAGTGTTTTACTCATTTAATCTTCATAATATCTCGCTGGGGAGGGTATGATTTTTACTACCATTTTATAGACTAGGAGATGGAGACACAGAGAGGTCTTGCGTGAGGTCATGCAGCTGTAATCAGCAGAGCTAGTGCTCAAAATCTAGGTCTGCTGGACTTTGATGCCTAGTTCTTAACCTCTGGGCTATACTTAGGATGTTCTCACACCATCTTCAAATTCCGAAGAAGGCCACATGGACATTTGCATAAAATGTGCATGAGTGTTTGGTGTTTACATATAATTTATTATTGTCTGCATGACTGAGTGGTCTATTTTCAGGCAAATTTCAATCTAAAATAGTATCACTGCTTCCCAATAAAAGAAATTGTTATTTCTTTTTTTTTCTTTTTTTCTTTTTTCTTTTATTTCAAATTTTCAAAGAACAATCATGCACACCATACAGGATTCCCATTAATCGCCCCACCACAATAAGGTGGTTATTTCTTAATCTTTCTCTTGCTATTCCTTTTCACCCACCCATTATTTCTTGTGGACTCCTGGGAGCAAAATTGTATGCGAGAAAATAGGGAGACACAGAGAGCAGAGTAGGAGGTGAATGCCAAGAATTAACAGGCTAGCTATTAGCACAGGAGTTGGCAGTCATCTGTGCCATCTGATTTGGGGTGGGAAGGGGGAAATGTAAAAAATTGTTTGCAAAATATCATATCAAATTTGAGTTCCCTGGTTAGGGAGTTATTCCCACTAATCAATTGATTTCACAGGAGGGAAGGTGGTGTCTCCAGAAGACCCCATAAAACATGGCAGTGTTAACTGGTGGGACATACGGAGTAGTGGCTAAGCCTACAGGTCCTGATGCCATGCTGCCTATGTTTGAGGCCACGGTCTACCATTTTCCAACTGTGAAATATTGCTCAATTTATTGAAATTTCTGTGCCTCAGAGTCTCCATTTAAAAACTAGATATAAAAATAACTTTGCCTGACAGAGTTTTTAGGAGGATTAAATGAGAGGAGGAAAGTAAAGTGCCTAGACAATTAGCACTCTGTAACCCAACAGTGTTTAGAGGTCGCCTAGTTTCATGTCCTTAACCAGGGTTTCACATCAGAATCACTGGAAGAATTTATTAAAATACAAGAGCCCAGACTTTGTACTGAATGGGAAACTCGGGGGGTTGAGCAGACTTACTTTCCCAAGTGGGGGAGGGACTATAAACAAGCCACAATTGTCTCCTGTCTCGGCTGGCACTGGTGCACCAGAATATTAAGTCCTTATGCCCGTGGTGCCAAAAAACCAAGAGGCCAAGTGACGTGGAGGAAAGGCTTTGAAGTCCTACTGGTCTGATGAAACTTGGGCCCAGGCACTTGCTGGCTATGTGGCCTTGGGAAAGGCATGCCATCTCCCTGAGCCTCAGTTTACCCATTTGTGTATTAGAGATCATTACAGCTTTCTTGTAAGCTGATGGTGAGGATTAATTTCGGCCCATCAGTACCTGGCGGTCAGCCAATGTCAGCATCACTTGTCTTCTCAGGATGGAGCCCTCACTTCCTCAAATATCAGGCCTCTCTGAGAAGATGAGAAATGGAGCTTCTGGGAGCATTCTTGGTAGCCAGTGAGCTGTCTAGCTGTGCAGCTGGCCTTTAGGCATTGAGTGGAACTGGATTTTCTACAGGAGCAGTAGCTGCCAGATCAGAGTTTCTAGTGGGCGAGGTCACTGAGGATTAGTGCCAGCTCAGAGAATTCATCAGTGGGAAAGCTGGGCAGGGCAGAGACAGGTAGGGAGGAGGGGACTGTTGGCTTCTTCCTTACTAAGAAATAGACTCCTGTCCATTCCAGGGGCCTAGGAGCCTTCATATTAGTCTAAGGGATATGCCCTCCCTACCAGTGGAACAAAGAGAGATCCCAGCTGAGCTGAACCCTATTGAAGAGGGAGGTGAGCTCTGTGGTGGTTGTTGATAGTGGTGTTTCCTCCCACCTCACAGGGGGAAGAGCATCTGTTACTTTTCTCCAATCAATCCCTCATTTACAGTCCTGTGATGGAAAAATCTAATTCCCATCATTAAATGCACAGATTCACACATGCTATGACACAATACCAATAACACACAGCCAAACCAGATGAGGCTTCTTCAGTGGAGATACACCCAGCAGTAGACCTCCATCTGAGGTCTACATTCTTCCAAATGAGGAGGAAGCCCTCACCAGGGAAATCTCCCCTGCACCTCTTGGTGTCACCTAGCTCCAAGTGCGGCCAGTCTTAGTTCTCCAAAGAAGATATGCAAATGGCCAATAAGCACATGTAGAGCCGCTGAACATCATTAATCATTATGGAAATGAAAATCAAAACCACAATGGGATACCACTTCACACCTACTGGCATGGCTATTATTTAAAAACAGAAAATAACAAGTGTTGGCAAGGATGTTGGAAAAATGGAAACCCTCATGCATTGCTGGTGGGAATGTAAAATGGTGCAGCCACTGTGGAAAACAGTTCGGCAGTTCCTTGAAGAGTTAAACATAGAATTACCATATGACCTGGCAATTCCATTCCTAGATATATACCTAAAAGAGGGGAAAACGGGCACTCAGATACTTGTAAACTAATGTTCACGACTGCATTATATACAATAGTCAAAAGTTGGAAACAGCCCAAATGTCTGTCAGCAGACAAATGGATAAACAAAATGTGGTATATACACACAATGGAATATTATTCAGCCATAAAAAGGAATGAAGTTCTGATACATGTTACAACATGAATGAACCTTGAAAACATTATGGTGAATGAAATGTCAGACACAAAAAGATAAATATTATATGATTCTACTTACATGAAATATCTAGAATAAGCAAATTCACAGAGACAGAAAGTAGGGTATAGGTTACCAGGGGCAAGGAGGCGGGGAATGGGTAGCTATTGCTAAATATATACAGTTTCTCTTTAGAGTGATGAAAAAGTTTTGTTAATGGATGGTGGTGACGGTAGCACAACAGTGTAAATGTAATTAACACTGAATCATACACTTAAAAATGGTTAAAATGGCAAATTATATATATATATATAATCACAATGAAAAAAAAAAAAAAGACATGCCCAGTCTTTACCAAGAGCTTTCTAGCCATAACAGGGGCTGCTGAAGAGAGGGGTGAAAGAGGGGAGCTCAGAAGTCAAATTCAGCTTTTTTAGCAGTTGTCTCTTTGTTATTCACTTTATGAGTTTCCTTGCTCTGGAGTTCCTGTTGACACGGAGTCTTTATTCTGGCCATTCCTGCCTCCTGCCCCCTGATTCCAAGAGCACTGCACCACACCCCTCCCTCAGGTATACAGCAGAAACATCCTGGAACTCAGCCTCTGAAAATGTGAATTCCTGCCTCGCTTGTTCCTCTTACATCTCCAGCACCTGGCACAAGGATGGCCCTCAATCTGGTGCTGAACGTCATGGAGCGGCTTGTTATTACACTGGGAATCGAGGCTCACTCAAAGAAGGGTACCTCTGTTACAGTTTCTCTAAAAGGTACCTCTGTCCACCACTGCCTTGACTGGGCAGAGGGCAAATGTGAGATGGTAAGAGGAGAGCAACCAACAGCTTTCCATCGCTTCCCCCAGGCAGTGGGAAACATCTGAGATTTGAAGTCAACAGACAGACTTTTCACTTTCTAACTGCATGATCTTGGCCACCTCAGCCTCACTCTGGTCGTTTGTTTATTTTTCCTGAAAAATATCAGATTTTCCTTTGCTGCCTCACAATCAAAGATATTGTGACAGTTAAAGAAAGGAAGTCTATGGAAATGCTCTATAAAGAAGTATATGAATGATAGCTATTATTTTTCCTAAAGTGGTTTCACTAGTGGATTCAAAGTGTTGTAATTCAAATAAATGTATTAAGCTCCTACTCAGTGCTCAGCTACCTGTGCTTAGCCTTGTGTTAGTGGTTTAAAGACGTACATAGTCTAGATGTGAAAAGAGCCTGTGAAGAACCATTCACAGATGGGCGCTCAGGCTGGGGGTGTCTCAGCCCGTTTCCTTTCATGCTGTAGAGTCTAGAGCTGATATTCTCATTTGGCTGCAGGACACCTCCAGCCCGTGTGCCCATCTGTGAATGATTCCCTCCTTTGGGTTGCCCCCATTTGCACCAGAGCTGACCATCATCTTTGGCAATATTACAAAATAAGTGAGTACCATCTCTGCCGAAGCCACCGTGAACACTGTGTGAGCTCAGGTATCAGCATCTGTTCTTTAGCAGACACCCAAGAAGTAGGTGCAGAAAGTTTAAGTAATTTACCCAAAGTCTCTCAGCTTTGAATGGTGGAGACATGATTCAAGCCCAAGAAGACTGGCTCCAAGAAAGCTGGACTTGCTGACAATCTTGACAGTGGTCCAGAGGGACACTCCGCATGACCCCCCTGTTCCCTAACTCATCCCCAGGAACACCAACTCATTTCGTGGTTCTCAAAGGATTGAAGAAGAAGGAGGCTTTCCACTATTTATCCTATAAATTTATTCTATAAATGGAATATTCTATGTACTTCTTGTTCAAGGACAATTTTCACACGCACACAAAGATAAAATCATTACTCTTCTACAGATATAAAACGAACACATGTCAACAATTTTTGAAACTCATTAATGAGAAGACTAGGCAGATATTACAACATAGTTGAAGAAGAATTCAAAGAACAGACATATTTATAGAGAAGGAAAATTGAAAAGAATTCGCAAATGGATGCAAAACTAGCATTTTCAGACTAGAGAAAGGGGGCAAACTGGCAAATTCCCCCTCTAGCTCCACTGGGCAGAATTCATTTGCATGTCTATAGACAAAAATTATTTTGCATTGCTGTCAGTTCTTTACAATTTGCAGAGTTGTGAAATAGCTCCGAGGCAATGAAAGGCTAGAAGCAGATCACCCTAAAGGGTGTGCTTTGAACGATACAGTTTTCGGCTGGAGACACTCAGTCATCTTTTCTTTTTCTTTCTTGTTCCAAATTTCCTTCCAGTCTGCAGTGCTACAATCTTCACAACAAGCAAATATCATTGCATTATCTGTTATTAATATATGTTAACTGTATTTTTTTAAAAAGAATACAAGCTCAATACTTCTCTTCATTCTCTCATCTTTCTCCTGCTCCCAAGGCTTCTTTCCTTTCCTCATTCCACTGATACTAAATGTATTTAATTTATATTCTCATTTGATAATTCCAGTGTCTAAAGTCTTTGCAACTGGATTCTTTTTGTTGTTGTTGATTCTGTAGCTCTCACTCATGGTGCTTTGTCTCTTTATGCATTTTGTGACTTATTTTTAAAAACTGTAAGCTTATATTTATTGGATCTTTGTGGGAATTTTTGAGGCCTTGGTGAGGGTGTGTTCCTTCAGAGAGGATTGGCTTTTGCTTCTTCTAACCACCAGAATCACTACCTATAATCAATTTAAATGGAAAATTTGAGATTTTCAGAATATGCAAATAGGACCCCCAAACCTGAGTTAAGGGCAGTTTATGGCTATGCATAATCCAGGGAAAGATTTTTTTCTCTCAAATTGATGGCAAAGACCAAGACAGGTAAATTCCTGTTATTTCCCTGTGGAATGTCCCACCCCTCTTCAGAAGTCCCAGCTTCATGTTGGGTCTCTGATCTGATTCTTCAATTTGTGGGGGCCCTGTGGCTAGAAATACAAACTCTAGGTCACTAGGAACTGGCAGATTCCCTCTCTGGGCTCCCACAAGCTTCAGTGCTCACTTACCTCTTCAGACTTTTGCTACTGCTTTAATTTTTCAGCCTTTTAGTTTTTCTTTTTTGTGTGTGCCAGCTCAGGCATACATTTTAAGAGCTTATTAAAAATTCTTTTCAAGTCTTTTTAGGGTATTTTAGGTATTTAGTAGTGACAGGATTTTTCAGAACGTCTGGTCTACCATATTGCTGTTAACAGAAGTTATCTTTTATTTTTATTATTATTTCTTTAAGAAAGTGCCAGGGATTGAACCTGGGACCTTGCACAAGGGAAGCAGGCGCTCAACCACTTGAGTTACATCTGCTCCCCCAGAAGTTACCTTTTATTAATTCAAAATGACTGCCATGTGCCAGGCACTGTACTAGACACTGGTGAACAAAAGTCTGTCCTTATCCTCAGAGCAATGCCTAGTCCCCTCTTCTTCATGAAGCCAAAATTGGATGGAATTAGGGCTTTGCTGCTTACAAGCCATATTAAGTTAAATGAATTTCTTAACCTTTGAAAAGGAGATTAAATGAACTAACCAATGGGTATCAGGATGCTTTCTGATACAAGTAACAGAGCCACAAACTTAATATGGTTTAAACAATAAGGAAATTATCATATCACATACTAGGAAGTACAGAGGTATCACATGCTCTGGAGGAGGATATCATGACTCCTGGCTCTGCCCTCCTCTATGTGTTGACATTTGTCCTTAGACTGATAACAAGATGACAGCAAAATTTTCAGGAATTTCATTTAGACTCACTACCCAGTGAGAAAGTCTGTCTCTTCCTGTGTCTCTTTCCCAGAACTTCCTCCACCCCCACTCTTTCCTGCTTTATTGACCAGAATTGGGTCACACCATCCTTCCTAAACCAGTCATTGGCAAGGAGAATGGAAATATGCTGGGCTCAGACTAATTAATACTTACCTTTGGAATTGGGGCTGGATTCACCTTTCTCTGAGGCTTGAAAGGAAGGAAAAGAAGAACAAAATTGGGGTTCTGTTAGCAAGAGAGAAAGAGGGAAACAGAAGTCGAGGTGGCCACCTACGGTCTGTAAATATCAGGCACAGTGACTAATATGTACGTAGCAGGTATATATCCAAGAAATGTTAGTCACCAGTTTTCCTGACTACACCCAAACCTAACCTAAACAAACTGGTTTGAGGGCAACATCTTAATTCAATTCTTCATTGAGAAATCAAGCCATTCGACAAGCACTGATGAATGTTTTTTCAAACCCTTCAGATTGACAGTCTCCAGAAGTAGATGCGGAGTCTTCACAACTTGCTGCATATTGCCCAGCACTGCGCATTGCTGAGTGGGTGTTTATGAATTGATTGGCTGCTCCTTCTGCTTTGAGGCCCTAAGGATCTGGTGTTTCTCTCCTCCATACTTGTACATGTTAGATAATTGGCAAAGAAAGTCTCCTCTGGGCTAGAGCTCCCCATACCCCATACCTGGGGTGGGATCATTCCCAGCCCTGTCCTTTTATTGCAAATGAAATGCAATAAATAAGAAAGCACAACAGAACACAAGCAGACACAGAGAGACAGAATTAGGAAAAAACATATACTTTCACAAAAGCAAGAGAGAATAAAAGGAGGCAAAAGGAAAAACATTCCTCTGTCCATTTGAGATCTAGGGAGGCAGGATTTTAAAAACTATTAAATATAAAGAGTCATTACTTAACTTTCTCTTCCTATAAACACTCTTTTCTCCAAATAGTTTCTTTATTCATCTAGAGGCAGGAGGATGAACAAAGGATCTTTTCCAAGAAACACCCCCTTCTTCCTCATCTCCCTGTCCCTGCCCTAAGAATCCATGACTCCAGGAAACATTTTCAGTTAAAACAATTCCTGTTACTGGAAAATCTTAAAGCTTTCCTCTGTGGATTTACAATGGCCTGACTTTGACCCACAAATAAAAGATTTTCTAAGTGATAGTAACACCTTTTATATAATCTCAACATTAGTCAAGACACTTCTCACTGGGATTTAGAGTCCTCAATCACAAAAGGATGAAGGTTGGAATGAATTTGTGGTTTTCTAATTGTATTTAAGTATTTATTTAAACAATGGAACCGTTTCACATAATTGCATCTTAGGAGGAATCCCATCATTAAAAACAGATAAAGCAGAGGTGCTCTGGTTGAAGGGAGGGTGGAGGTAGTGGGGGTGGAAGAAGAGAAGGAGAAGGCTCTCTGAAAGCCCCACCCTTGGCAGCAGCAGCCCCTTGAAGTACCGCCTCCCATTGGGGCCTCTCAGGGAGTTTGACAACCACTGGCCCAGCTGGTCTCTAAGGTCCCTTTCAGTGTAAAACTCTAAGGTTCTGCTCTTTCTTTCTCAGAAAGAAAGTCTGTTTCTTCCCTTCTAGGTTCACACAGTAGCACAACACATCTTCCATAGATATGAAGCAAGGAAAGAAAGTTCCTTTCCTAACCCCATTTCTCTCCCTCTTTTTTTAATTTTGAAAAACAATTTTAATAGAGAGCAGTACAGGGAATAATATAACACCTACCATTCACACTCAGAAAATTACAATTTGACATATTTGCTTCAGATAACTTTTTTAAAGAAAAGAAATAAAACTTGGCAGATAAAATTGAAGGTCTCTTAGTTCCCCCATCCCAGTACTATTTTCCTCTTCTCTGCAGATAAATGCTTTCATGTTGTGTGGAGGCTGAATAATGGCACCCCCTCCCCCCAAATGTCCACCTCTTAATCCCCAGGAACTATGATTATGTTACCTTATTTGGCAAAAGGAATTTTGCAGATGTGATTAAATCAAGGATCTTCAGATGAAGAGAATAACCTTTGATAATCTAGGTGGGTCCAATGTAATCACAAGGATCTTTATAAGAGGGAGACAGGAGGCTCAGAGTCACAGAAGGAGATGTGATAATGGAGCAGAGGTCAGAGTGATGCAGCCAAGAACCAAGGAATGTGGGCAGCCTATAGAAGCTGGAAAAGGCAAAAGAACAGATCTTTCTCTAGAGCCTCCAGAAGAAATGCAGCCCAGACTGTCCATTTTAGAATTCTCTCCTCCAGAACTTTCAGATAATAAATTTGTGTTGCTTCAAGCCACTAAGTTTGTGATAATTTGTTACAGCAGCAATAGGATACTGATGCTATGAGTTTGGTGGTGTTTCTATCTAATCCATGTTTTTATCCTTGGACTAGATAAATATAAATAGCTAAAAATAGAGAAAATAGTCTGTTTAAACATTTTCTATATTCCAACCTGATGTTTTTTGAGAATCTGTCCATTTAATGCAGAAATTATCTAGTTCATTCAGGTTAAGTGCTATATAATGTGGGGTTTTTTTTCTTAATGAATATGTCACAGGTTATTTATGTAGTTCTCTAAAATGGGTGCTGTGATGGTTTGAATTTTGTGAATCCCAAAAAAGATTATGTTCTTGAACTAATCCATTTCTGTGGATGTGGGGCCCTTTGATTGCATTAGATTCAATTAAGGGACCTTTAGATTAGATCACTTTCAATTAGATTGCTTTAGGACTTTTAATTGGACTACATCAGTGAGGTATGACCCAAGTTGGGTCTCTGCCCTCTTGCTAGGTTTTTATATAAACTGAGAACACACGCAGAGAAAAGAAGAGACATAGAAAAGGGAGCTCTGCCATTTTGATCCTGCCATGTAAGAGAGAGGACTCCAGGGTTTGCCTACAGCTGCAGAAAGACAGAGAAACCCCAAGAGGCTCCAGAAGACAAGGCCCAGGAAGAGATGCCTGACTGTCCACAACTGAGCTCAAGGAGAAAGTAGAGAGACCAGCAGACCTGCCATCTTGTCTTGCCACATGGCAGGAGTCCAGGATCTGACTCCAGGTTCTCCTGGCAGCCAAACTTTGGTGAGAAAGTATCTCTGATAGTGCCTTGATTTGGACATTTCACAGCCTCAGAACTCTAAGATTTTCCTCTAATCAAAATCCTATTATAATACCCATTTCTGGTATATTGCAGTGGCAGTCTTTGGCAAACTGAAACAGGCATTTAGGATATTTCTAATATTACATGGCCATGAATATCCTGGTACATATTTTCTTTATATACAGATCTCCTTGTACATTTTGTAAAAAATCCACTGTACAGATTTTTATTTTACTCCAGCCTGCAGATTAAAGATAAAGTTTGAAATCTTTAGCATTTGTGCCTTGGGCCATTGACAGGGGTCATCTCTGGGGAAGGGAAGAGGATTGGGGGGAGGGTAAATGAAGAAACTTTTCATATTCACTTTAATTATTTGATGTTATTTGAATTTTTTATAGGCATACATTAGTACATTTTTGAAAAATACACCCAGGCAATTAGGACTCTAAAATAGAGGTAGAAAACCTGTGGCCCTCAGCTGAATACAGCTGGCAAACATGTTTTGTTTGAGCTATATGGGGTTTTTTAAATATTGAAATAGTTCTTTATATTAAATAGGAGATTTCATATAAAAATTCAAAGTTCTGACTTCTCCTGAAAACTTGAAAGAGTCGGAGACATTGGGCTTGCTTTTTCACATGGCAACAGTTGGCAGGAGCAAAGTTGCAACTGCTCCCTTAAATAGGAACATGTTCTCTTGGTTTTCCATAGTCCCCAACTCTCTCTATTGCCTTACACGCTGCCCACACTAATCATTTTTATCTTCTGGCCTCCTGTAGGTATTTGAGTTTGCCACCCCAGCTAGGGTTGCCAGATAAAAAACTAGACACCTGCTTAAATTTGAATTTCAGATAAACAACAAATAATAATTTAGTGTACGTATGTCCCAAAAATTGCTGGGTGCCCTATATTTTTGTTTGCTAAATGTGGCAACTCTAACCCCAGATCCCCAGCCCTAAACAGCCTGGCCTCCACCCATCCTTACAACTTTACCTCTCGTTGCTCTCCTTCACGAGTCCTATGCTTTGCCCAAACCAGATTGCTCTCCTTTTCCCATACATGTTTGCATTCTTCTCCTGTCTTGGAGGTCCCACTGCTCTTTTTCACTTACCTAAGATTAAATCAGTGCCTTTAATTCACTTCTCCCTTCCAATTCTCATAGCTTTGCTGGTAGAGCTCATTTAGAATTTAGCAGTTTGAACTGCAGTGTTATCTTTTTACAAATAAGACATCTCCCTAACTGGAGTATAATCTCTGATTTTTTTTTAAAGGTATTATTGTATCCCCAGTGCCTAACAAATTCTTTGTACATAAGAGGCAGTTGATAAGAAAGCGCCCATGTAAGGATGATGTATCAATTAGCTTTTCATAACAAACTTCCCCAAACTTCAGTGACTTAAAGTAACAAACAGTCATTAAATAGTTCATGATTCTGTGGGTTGGTTGAGCTCTTCTGGTCCGTACTGGTCTGGCTGGGGCTGGATGGTCTAGGATGGCCTCACTCATATATCCAGGGCTTCATATGGAATGCTGGGACAGTGGGTACGGCGGGAGCCTCTTTCCATGGAGTCTCATTTTCAAGGAGTCTAGGCCAGGCTTGTTCACACGGTCGCAGGAAGGTTCCCAGCAGCAACAGACTCTGCTTATGCCACATTTGCTATCATCCCATTGCCCAAAGAAAATCGTGTAGTCAAGCCCAGATTCAAGGGATACAGAAATAGACTCTACCTCTTAATGGAAGAGGGGCAAAGTCATATTGCAAAGGGGCATGCATGCGGGGAAACAAGAACAAACTGGGGGCTCCTACTGCAACATTCTACCACGGATGATATGGAGAACTCAGCTTCCAACG